>JAZFAU010000180.1:1777500-1897263 GCA_037178615.1 Dione vanillae
GCAGTTGGAGGGCAAGGACACCCTAAACGTTTCGGTCAATTCATATTTTTTCGCCTCGAATTAAAATATTGATACTTTTTTAATTTATTATAATTATAATGACAATCAATTAGCTTTGTACAGCACGTTGTAAACCCGTGTACAGTAGAGAGCAAAGAAAGTTTAGTTCATTCAAGAAATTATAATATTAGTTAGAAGGCAATATATTAGTCATATTCAATGACAATCTACCTGAAAATTCGTCGGATTTCCAGGTAGACTATGCCATAAGTAAAACATTAAAAGAAGAACGTGGAAAACTGGTAAAGTAAAAACAAAACTGCAGCGCTGCAACTGTGCGCTGTGTCCTATTCTAAAATATATATATATATATATATATATATATATATATATATATATATATATATATATATATATATATATATATATATATATATATATATATATATATATATATATATATATATATATATATATATATATATATATATATATATATATATATATATATATATATATATATATATATATATATATATATATATATATATATATATATATATATATATATATATATATATATATTTACAATAAATTGTATCAAAATTATAAAAAAATCGCCGTTTTCAATGTAAGTATTTATATATTCTATGTTAAAACTACATGTAAAAATATTTATATGGACAATTTATTTTGAAAAAAGAAAAAAAATGACCCTGCATCCTGTACGTAACAGGTAACATACCCATCTAGTGTTAAGGCTTTGAGTGGCGGAACTTACCGCTGCGCTATGTCTTGTTAATAGACCATAGAAAATAAAAACTCAATAGGTTTATTATAGTCACGATGAAACGGAACGAAACTATGACATATCTGTTAGTATAAAACAATAAAGGCAATTTAAATGGCATTTTCAACTTAAATTTTCAAATTTTAATGGCGTTCCTGGACGTGTAAGTAATAAATTAATAGTTTTAAATTTTCTGCTCTATATCAATGTTTTATATAAAACTATGGATATTGCACTTTTGCAAATCTTTATGGAGAATATTTGTAACAAATTTATGTAGGTATCTTTTTTATCTATTAATGGGTTAAAAGGGTTTTTTAGTTGTGTTACGAATATTTTTTATCGAAAGTATTTTTTCTCTGTATTTTATAATTATCCAAGGCCTAGATAATTTTTATCAAAACGAATTGGAAATCACTTTAGCCAATTACATGGCGTTAATGAGCCAGATGTTCATAAGTATTATAGATAGGTACTTGTTAAGTTACACAATTAAACTGCATTGGTACGATCGGAACGCCATAATTAGACATCTATACTGAAAAAACTGCATAAACTAAGGTTGATTTACATATAATTTTTTTCAACTTCCGCATATCTTTATAACAATAGCATCTAGTAACTTTCAATCCGTGGTATAAAACAATTGTAAAACAACGGGCTGCTGTAAGATAGCCATTTGCGAAACTATACTAAATTGACTTAAACCACTTTATCTATCAATAGGCAATTTTATTTACCGATCAATTGTATATTGGAAAAGTACGAGTGTTATATAACAAATTAAACAAAAATTAAAAAGTACTGATTCACAAAAAAAACAATTTTTCTCTTAGTGCTTGATGCTTATAAAAAGAAAAAGGAGAAAGTGACAATTGAAAAAATACTATAAGAAAGATAACTGTAGCAATAAAGAAATGTGTAATTAATTACAAATAAATTGCAATTGTTATATCAATAGTCTTCTATTACCTGATGACGTATTGGTATTAGCGGGAATAAGAGGTGCTAAACTGGGCGGTAGTGAGGGCGCTGGCGCTGCCGTAGTCGATGGTTTCTGTAAAAGGTTTTATTAATTATATATTTAATTTACGTATCAGGAAGTCATTATATATATATATATATATATATATATATATATATATATATATATATATGTATGTATGTGTGTATGTGTGTATGTGTGTATGTGTGTATGTGTGTATGTGTGTATGTGTGTATGTGTGTATGTGTGTATGTGTGTATGTGTGTATGTGTGTATGTGTGTATGTGTGTATGTGTGTATGTGTGTATGTGTGTATGTGTGTATGTGTGTATGTGTGTATGTGTGTATGTGTGTATGTGTGTATGTGTGTATGTGTGTATGTGTGTATGTGTGTATGTGTGTATGTGTGTATGTGTGTATGTGTGTATGTGTGTATGTGTGTATGTGTGTATGTGTGTATGTGTGTATGTGTGTATGTGTGTATGTGTGTATGTGTGTATGTGTGTATGTGTGTATGTGTGTATGTGTGTATGTGTGTATGTGTGTATGTGTGTATGTGTGTATGTGTGTATGTGTGTATGTGTGTATGTGTGTATGTGTGTATGTGTGTATGTGTGTATGTGTGTATGTGTGTATGTGTGTATGTGTGTATGTGTGTATGTGTGTATGTGTGTATGTGTGTATGTGTGTATGTGTGTATGTGTGTATGTGTGTATGTGTGTATGTGTGTATGTGTGTATGTGTGTATGTGTGTATGTGTGTATGTGTGTATGTGTGTATGTGTGTATGTGTGTATGTGTGTATGTGTGTATGTGTGTATGTGTGTATGTGTGTATGTGTGTATGTGTGTATGTGTGTATGTGTGTATGTGTGTATGTGTGTATGTGTGTATGTGTGTATGTGTGTATGTGTGTATGTGTGTATGTGTGTATGTGTGTATGTGTGTATGTGTGTATGTGTGTATGTGTGTATGTGTGTATGTGTGTATGTGTGTATGTGTGTATGTGTGTATGTGTGTATGTGTGTATGTGTGTATGTGTGTATGTGTGTATGTGTGTATGTGTGTATGTGTGTATGTGTGTATGTGTGTATGTGTGTATGTGTGTATGTGTGTATGTGTGTATGTGTGTATGTGTGTATGTGTGTATGTGTGTATGTGTGTATGTGTGTATGTGTGTATGTGTGTATGTGTGTATGTGTGTATGTGTGTATGTGTGTATGTGTGTATGTGTGTATGTGTGTATGTGTGTATGTGTGTATGTGTGTATGTGTGTATGTGTGTATGTGTGTATGTGTGTATGTGTGTGTGTGTGTGTGTGTGTGTGTGTGTGTTCCTTAGGAAGGTTTACAAAGATGTATGTTCCCTATCGACCGTCTTGTATCAGTTCCCGCAATAGTAAACAAAGACGACCTCGAGCTCGACAATAAATTATTTGAAGTTTAACTACGAAAGGCCACTCAGATAGGTGAAACTTGAACTGACACATTCAAATAACAATATATAATATATTAATAAAAATTAACCAAACAAATCGAGATGCTTCGGAAAATCCAAGATGGAAATTGTCGCGTCTCGAGGAATACAAAAGATCAAGAAATCAGAAATACTTATTGTGACTTATTCATGGCATAATCTTAAAATATTTCCAATAATCACTTTATTTACTAACTTAACACAGTTTTATTTAAATAGCATAGAAGAAAAAGAAAAAAAGAATAACACATTTTAAATATAATATTTCCAAACATAATACAAAATATACTTACATTCATATCCTCAATCTTAGTCTGTAGCCCATCTATCCTGCTAACCAGCGTAGAGTTCAACACCGATATTTGATCCCTAAGTTCGTTTTGTCGCTTTTCGTTGTCAGTAACGTTCAATAACGTGTCATTGGTTTTGCCTTCCAGTTGATGGATTAGATTTTTAACCTCCTCTAGTCCAGTTGTCGCTGCGACCGCCTGTTTTCTGGTCGAGCTGAGTGCACTGTCAAACCCTTTGATCTGTTCGAATTTTATAAGCTATGTAAGACTTTATTTAACTTTGTTATATAGTATTATAACGTAACTCATATATTTAATAAAAAAATATGTTAAGAAAGACACTAAGTTGATCTAGAATTTTAAATTTGATAAATGGAAGTACTATTAATGATGAAGTTATTATTATATAATATTAACGACTTATTAAGTTTTACTTTTATTAATATTAAATTTAAATTTTCTCCTTCTAAATCATTATTTGTACCAAAAAAGTATTTGGGTAGCAGAAATTTATAAAACACCCTACAGATATGTTAACAACATAAATAAGTTACATTACTATAAAAAAACACCTACTTGTGAACCAAAATCAGCAACAGTTATTTGTAGTTCCGCCAATCTTCGAGGCGTGTCCGCTAACTTTGGTGCCGCAGACAGTTGCTCTGACACAGAGGCAAGATCATCAGTCGCCTTCTTCATACGTTCAGTCAACACTTGATGTTTCAATTCTAAGTTTGATAAGCGAATGTTTAATTCGCTCGCGTTCGCGCGAAGCTCCTTCGCCGCTGTGTGACATATTTGTAAAGCGTCACCGACACCGTTGCTGCTTATCGATACTGTTGGCAATGGAAAAAATATTTTTTTTTTAATTTTACTAGGAGGATCGTCGTTGCGCATAGGCACAGCGTCTACCTGTAAACGTGACGGTTTGTGGGTTCGATTCCCACTCGGAGAAGATGGATTTTTCTATTTCCATTTTGTTCAAGTTGAGTTCCGCCATACGCAATGCCTCCTAAAAGGCGGGAAGCGGGGACGACGAAAGCTGGGACTAAGCAAAGGATTGTAATTAACACTAAGTTTCTATGGTTTTTGCAGTTCCCTTTGCCTACTCTGCCACGTGCGGGATAAATCGTGAAGGTAAAAAAAAAATACTATTTATTTTTCTTTTCTTTGAAAACTTTTCCGTGGCGCAGAGGCGCAACGTCTGCCTGTAACGCGACGGTTACTGGGTTCGATCCCCAGTCGGAAAACATAGATTTTTCAAAGCGCGGCGTTCAGTTCCGCCACTCAACACGCAATGCCTCGAAAGCGGCGGAAAGTGGGGACGGAGTAAGCAGGGACTAAGTAACGAAGTGTCTTAACACTAGGTTCTTATAGTTCCTGCAGTTCCCTCTGCCTACCCTGCCCTGTGCGGGATAAAGCGTGAAGCTAAAAAAAAAAAAACTTTTATGCAACCGGTATATGCCTGAGTATATAAGACAGAAGCTTTAAAAAAAACTAAATTTAAAATCAACATGACACATTGTCTTGTTATAGTTATTAATTTGACAGTATTGTTATTAAGTTAACTATAAAACTTGAATGATCCTTTTATTAAAGATGCTAAAAGGTAGCCGTACGTAACTTTTAAAAGATTAAAATATCAAATTTGCTGTCTAAAAAATCAAATCTAAATATGTACGCACTTACGCATCGTGGGTTACATACCAATTTAATAGTCGATACTCTAATTAATTCAGTGCTTTATATAATAATATATATAAAAAAAATGAACTACAGATATAAGAATATAATTTTTTTGTGATATACATTTAATTAAAAAAATCCTTTTGTATGATTGTCTTTCAACTTTGTTTGCAAGTTTAGAGTCTTTACCAAATAATGAATTAATCCACATAGTATAATTTTAATAAGTATGTCACCAATATATTGTTTAAAATCAGTATTGAAAAATGAACTATAATTGGTCTTTACTATATAACCGCAAAACTCGCTTATAATTTATCACGTAATAAGATTTATTTTATATCGGTCAGTCCTATTAGTTCATGTCATAAATGCATGTGGATGCACAATCTCAATGATATCTGTATACCTATATCCTTATACGTTTTACACCAAACCATAGGTACATATAAAAAACGTAAAAAAATAAGTATTTAATATTAAATGTAGAAATAATGTGTAAATAAAAGGTTCTTCCATATTATACTTTTTATTTCACGAAAGTATAATATGGAAGTGTTTAATCGTTCATGAACCCAATTTAGGTGATTATTTTCAATTTCAATATTGTTTATAATTAGCATTGGTATCGTTCAATTTTTAAATATTTAATATGTTTACTTATTGTATTTCTAAAAGGTAGCAAAAAAATCTTGTAGCACTACTTTTAATTGCCTCCAACTCTTGTGCATGTTAAATGTAACGTAAACCAACCTCTATCCATCTCTATCCGAAGGGAAACAATCTGTCGCCGCACATCTACAAAGAGCCACAGCACAGTGGCTGCGGAAACCACGCAAACACAAAGGGCCAGGGCGGCGGCAAGGCGGACGAACGGGCGGGAGCGGCGTCTGCGGGAAGTCCGCCTCCCCCACGGCTCACCCTCGTCGCTCGAGGCAGACAACAGTCTCCCACCCCGTGAACCTCCACCTCCCACTAGGGCATCCAGTTCCCGTCTTTTTCGCATCTTCTTGCCCACCCTCAGCGGTACCGACGCGTGTACCGCGCTCTCCATACTTCACTATAACGCTACCGTTTCTTACGCATTCGCACTTGACACTTTCACTAAACGACCGCACCGCACGACGCTCGTTTATCGAATGCCAACCAATTTTATTGTATACAAGTACGAAATATCTTACGTACGTTCAAGCTATTAAGATATAAAAATTGAGAATATTAATTAACGAATATTAACAATGAAGCTCATAGGTTACGATTTAAGATGCTTAAATCCCACTTGGACGATAAGGTATGTCGTATAAGTCAAAAATACGCGTCAATTTCATTAATTACGTGTGTGTTTTTATTACCATTTATAATTTTTTATGGAATCTCACAGTAACAATGCCAGAATAGCAGCTGTAAATGTATGGCGTTTCATGTATTTCGACGTAAATAAAAGAGTATGCCAATTAATGTTTTCGGGTCAAGGCAGAGAGAATTCAAAATTTGTCACATTTATTTATTGCCCTACGTTTAAATATGTACACTTACAGGGCACGTTACTTTGGTAAGCGCTGCGTCGACAAAATATAAAATATGTTAAAGCACTTTTATGAAATCTGCAACCACGTATAATATAAATAATTTTTAGAGTACCTTTTTAAGCATGTGACTAATTAATAAGGATTGGTTTTATTACGGTTTTATTGACGAAAACAAACCAAGCCCTAGATTTAACGTAACTAACGAATCATAATATATTTGAGGAGCCTCATGGTGCAAAGTCGTAGGATCTGTCTGTAAATGTAACGTTTTGTGGGTTCCACCCACTCGGGGAGAAAAAATTATTTTCTCTCCGCTCTTTGCTCTGACAACAAGGCGTGGCGTTGAGTTGCGCTCACTCACTGACAAAATGCTTCGAAACGACGGAAAGCAAGGAACAAAGTTTCCTAACATTAGGTTCCTTCCAACTACTGTTCCCTCTGCATAGTGTAGCATGAGTTAAGCTAAAGAAATTTACGAATATTAGCCTTTGAGTGAAGGTTAAGTGTAGCGTTACTATATTTATATATTCCTTTTTAGTTTTTTCCCTTAACCTATAAATCGCTCATATATAGCAGTCACAGATAAAAACCTAAGCCTAAGCTGATTAGCCTAAGGTTAACCACATTACAAGATATTTTATAACAACACCATGCCATAAACAAATGACTCGTTCTTTTAACGGAAGGTTGAAGAGTCGACTTTGAATCTATTTATTCACAGCCCAACCTTGATCTTGGATCTTTTGTACGATTTTATGTATACTATACGTGTTTTCCTATAGGGAAAGGATTGTGGATATGTTAATCGCGAATTTCGGAGGGCACGTTTAATTGAAATGCATTTTGCATGTAAGTGATTTGACAATTTAAGGTCATGTTTTTAATTTATATTCATTTTTATAATTTATAATTTATATAAGTTATTAAAACTGGCAAGGATTTAATTAACTAAAATTAAAATTAATTTCCTCTTACATTGCACAACACAATGTTACAATATATAAATTTTAATGCGAAAAAACGATTAAAGGCACCTAACGTTATTTAAGACTTTATATAAAGGTCTTAAATAACGTTAGAAGTAAATTAATTAAATATCGTTAGACGTCGCGTTCACAGGTAGACGCAACGCAGACGGCGTTACGTCTACCTGTAAGCGTGACGGGTTGTGGGTTCGATTTCCACTCGGGGATAACAAAGACCTTCTTAAAAAAAAACCGATTAAGTGCGAGTTGAACTCGCGGAAATATTTCCCCTGAAAACGCTTTTTCCCCAAAAACATTTTTTATCGAATTTACCATTTTATTTTCAATTTATGAAATCCTTATAAGTTTTCTTGTAATCTACAAGCCATAAACTATATTCAGGAATTTTTTAAAATTTTTCGGCCCAGTAGTAGTAGATCCTGATAACAAGCCCTTTCGTTTGATGTATGACTCAGTAAGGTTCGCAAAATTTTTTTTTAATTACCTAATTTATCCCCCGAAAATTACCCTTATTTCAAAAAAATATTTTTTACGTTACACATCTGTGTTCGGGTCAGGGCATTACACCATCCTGCCAAATTTCACCTAATTCGGTCTAGTCGATTCAGAGAAAATTGGCTGTGACAGACGGACGGACAGGAACACGAGTGATTCTATAAGGGTTCCGTTTGTACGAGAACCATCTTTTAAAATTCTTTTTTCTTTAAAAAAACAAATTGAGGAAAGAGAGAAACTCTGAAAATATATTTAAATATGAATTTCATTAAAGAAACTTCACTTACTATGATACACACGTACGTAGTGAAAAAGTACAATAATTTATTCATAAATATGAAAGAATAATGCCGCGTGCTAAGTGGTCTTTATGAAAAGGTGATCAATAGAATGTTATGTAGGTACACAACAAATAGACTTTTTAACTCTTCTACATGGCGTTACAATAATAAGCTTACAACAACGCACGTTCAGAAGCCGTGAAATATTATAATTACCAATTTTACACATGTAAAATTTAATCTCACTATCGACGCGTAATTTGTTATATTGTTACATTAAACAAAAATGAAAGAAGAGTCTGTTAACTCACTACAGAGTACTATTCAATTTGCAACTAATTAACGTTAATGTCACCTACATTAAGATTAAGATAAAAGATTGATATACATGAGAAACGATAAATATACTGAAATTATAATAAGAAATTAGAAAGCTAGCATAATATTAGTAGGTATTTTATTGGATCTTTCAATCACGGTTCTTAATAACAGAGTTGAGAAGTAAAATAAATTCATATTCCTTTGAGGAATTCGAAGTAACAACCATCTCGTTTACAGTCAAGGCGGTGTTTTATGACACAAATACTTTAGGATAATTACCAATTTTTATTTGCAACAGTTTTATATTCGATTAAAAATTACTAAGTCTTTTTATATTTTGAGAGCCACTAAAGGGACAGGGAGGGAGCAATAAAGGGACTTAGTACTAACAAGTTGATTGTTATGCATAATATTTTTAATAAAAATAATAGAGTTCCTTTAAGAACAATATTTATATGATATATGACATATATATACGCATACTATGATGGTTAATAGGAATACTATATTTTACGTTATTATATTTAAGAAATTTTACATCACATTAACGAGTAGGTTACGTACCTATATTACAAAAAATATTTTTCGAACCAGCATGAAGAATTGGAAGAAATTTTCAACTGTGACTGCCAAGATTTCTTGTGTGGTCAACGTTTAATTGCATATGCAATGGTTGTAGGTTTTATAACCACTCTTATGAATTAATTATTTTCATTTTCTCACTGTGATATGTGATAGTTTACAATAACTTCGCCACTCAACAAGAACCGTGTTCCGTACCGTAACCGTAATTCGTGAAAATGGATATCGCTGTTTTCAGTTTTTAATTTACTCTGTTATGTAAAAGATACAGCGTGGAGCTAACAGAAATTAATAAATTGTAGAAAATCGCCAAGTGTTAACATTATCATAATAATTTAAACTCTTACGTAAGAAGAGGACCGTCGTGGCGCAGAGGCGTAAGCGTCTGCCTGTAAACGCGACGGTTACTGGGTTCGATCCCCAGTCGGAGAAGATGGATTTTTCTATTTCCATTTTCTTCGCTCTGGCAAACTAGGCAAAGCGCGGCGTTGAGTTCCGCCACTCAACACGCAATGCCTCGAAAACGGCGGAAAGCGGGGACGGAGAAAGCAGGGGCTAAGCAACGGAGTGTCTTAACACTAGGTTCCCACGGTCCCTGCAGTTCCCTCTGCCTACCCTGCCTTTGGGGGGAAAAAGGGGGAAGATAAAAAAAAAAAAAAAAAAAAAAAAAAAAAAAAGTAAGAAGAGCTTATAACGCGAACAGTCTTATTAAATGAATATTAAAATGATTTCCACTTGACTTAGCAAAACGAAGCCCAACGACTACAGCAATCATACAAATGCAAACAATTTGCACACGTAGTTTTAGAATGTTAATATACGAATTTGTCTATAATTTATTATTCAGACACTTCAAAGCAAATGAATAATTTGTACTATTTATAAAAGCTTCTAATATAATCATATTTAATTCATCAAACTCGAAATTACTATTATTGTAAAGGGATTGTGCAATTAAACCTTAAAAAAATAAGCTGCATATATATTGGAATTTTATATCTCAAAAAGAAAGCAAATATTCATGTAACATCAAATGGTATGCGTAACGAATATCGCGTAAATGGTCCTTATCACAAGTGTGTTATCTGAAATAAAACCTAGATAAGAAATGATAACTTATAACAACTATTAAGTATATCTAGAATGATTTTGGTATTAGCAATATAACAAAATGGACACATTTTCTTTTCTTACACTATAAACAAATGACAATATAAACACACACGATATTAAACGATTTGTATAGCACAGAATACTAGATAACACTGGAGTCGTAATATCGACCTCGGATCGCGACGCTAGGGACGCAGTGAATGAACAATACGCATGCGCTTTTAAAGCTTGCGGCACGTTAATCACCGTATTAATAAATAAACATCATCGACTATGGCAAAAAATATTGGTTCCAATCAATAACAACACTAGTAGAAATTATCAACATTAAAATAACATTAATATTTTAAAAGTATTAACACTTGCACTGCACTGATAAAAAAAATTGAAACGTTACTTGAAACACAAATCTTTTTTGTTGGCTAACGAAGTAGAAACAGAAATGATAGCTACTACAGTCATATGTAAGAGGAGTCACTATGAGAATGAGCTACAGTCATGGAAGACGTGTAAGAGAGAACTGAGTGACGTCAGAAAGGAGCGGCAAGACGCATGCGTACCGTACATAAAGCTGACATAAAAGTTTTATACCAAACTGATAGGAAAGCTTGGGAATGAGACACTTGAACTGCCTTTTTCTTTTGTTGTCTTTTTGATGTTGAAACAATACAAAAGATTCGATTTGTCCTAATTGTATGGGTGCTTTATGTCGTAACTTACGATTTTATTAAAAAAAATCTTCAAGGTATATACTAACTTATAATAATCATATTACGTTAGAAGTAAAGAATTTTTTCTATATACTTCGGCTATCCACTAGTTAAATATGTTTACTTATTAAAATGAATTGAATTATTAGTTAACAGCCTTGAATGTAGCAGTCAATGTACTTACATAATTATTTATCATATATATATATATATATATATATATATATATATATATATATATATATATATATATATATATATATATATATATGTGTGTGTGTGTGTGTGTGTGTGTGTGTGTGTGTGTAACGAATGTAATTTTATCACATTCGCGAATGCGAATGCGAATATTCAGTAATTCTTGCAAATTTGGCGCCAATTGTTTACGGCAAGCAAGATATCTCTTTAACTATAACATTAAGAACCTGAGTATTAGGTGATAATGAATTGTTTTCTGTTTTGCATTAAAAAATTCATTAGATATAATGAAGACTGATAATGTGTTTACGAGGTTAAGTTACTGTTTTTTGAATTAAAAAACACACAAAATGTAGTGATTTAATTTTTTATAACGTATTATCGTCGTCAAATTTTGTTTTCTGACATTCGCGCAAAACATTCGCAGAATTTTTTGCAAATGCGAATGTGTAAAAACGTGCGAATATGAATGCAAATATTATAATATATATATATATATATATATATATATATATATATTACGTGTAATTCACACTCTCGGAGTGGAAATCGAACGCACAACGGTCGAACGCACAATCTAGTCTTTATTACGCGACGACCGCCATAATGTTACAATTGTGTATAATGTTCATATTTTAAAGCACATTTCACAATTCTACATTGCGTCTTGACCTAAGTATATTTAAATCGACATCGGATTCAGATATTATCTCTTTGTTTTAATTAATATTATACTATTATTAAGTAAGCAATTAAGCAAAAACCAGAACAATAATAGCTCTACTTACAATGTAAAAGTATACACCGTACCGTTAAAAATTGATATCAAGAAACGTTAACTTCATCTTATATCTATACTCGACACCACATTTGCATTTATTATACCAGTCATTACTTTCATAACTTGGTAGTAAATATATATTAATCTAATCTAACTATACATTTTAAATAAAAGCAATTAAAAAAAATTAAGTGATGACTGCTGGCATGTGTTTTTTTGAACGTAATACTTTATTCGTGTGCTTCGTCATAAAAACTAAACAAGTTTTCATTGGCATTCAGAACAAAAAAAAATATACTAAAATTTTCACTTTGTCATGTTGTTTAACAAATTACTTCTAGCTAAAAAAAATTTTCGGTATATATTATTTTCCTATACTATAAATGTTAATTTTTTAAATAACAAATATTGATAAAATGGAATTAAGATTTACTATATTATTTTACAATGAAAGCACAAATTGAAATAAAACAAAATCTAAGATATTACAACCAAAGTTCAGTAGTAGACTCAATAAAAATATCAGTATATTTTTTTGATATTTTTAAATAAATGAAGTAGAATTAATTATAGAAAAGAAAAATACCAAGATAACAAATGTACTGTTATATACATATACAAGGGTCATTCATTATATCAAGGTGGCTTAAGTGAAAGGAAATTGTACTTTACACTCAAACAACTAACATAAAAAATATGTTGTTATTATTAATTACTATTTTCATTTGTTATGTAATAAGAACCAATATGTATTCAGTATCTTGTTGATCAAATAGTGCACTACTTTTTAAATTAACTAATTATATGGTAAATGTTAATTCTTTTAAATGACATAAATAGAGTAATAATAATACACCCCATATTGTACAAATTTAGTACACATTATAAAACTCTGTCATGTGGACTCTCTTTAGTAAAACCTAGAGATAATATTATAATGTGCAATGAATTAGTAGTATTAGTAATTAGTAATTGAAGTAAAAAAAGTAAAGATCAAAAGAAAATTGGACTAACAACTATTTCCATGAGGTCAATGGAAAGTATTACTTATCTAAATTTACCAACTTAAATTTGTACTTGTTTCTGCTCATTTTGTATGGAATTAACTGTAGATTAGTTTTAAATAATTTCCTTCTGGAATATACTTATAAATTTACAATTTTCAGAGTTACCCTTTGTTTGCTCTAACTTAAGTTCTAAGTTAATTTCATAGCTCTAAATTAACAGGATGTACCTTGAAGGTTTCATTTTACATGGCAATTTTCATACAAAATGTAAACATGAAGGAGAAACACTATTTTTTATGGTGATGAATTCAAAATTTCTATTTTTCTGTAGTTTAACAGACCACCAATATAGATATTTGTTATTAATCTCAGCTTGATTTCAACTTGTTATTTTAAGTTAATCATACTGATAGAACAATGGACAAATAGATAGAAAACAAAGTGATTCTGTAAATGTCTTTTCCTACTGGGCTATAGAGCTAAAAAATGTAACAGCGGAATGGATATATTACTGCTGTAATTATTTAAATATATCACCAACAATGAAAAGGGAGTTATAGTTCAAAAGAGTTAAAAGAGACAGAGAACTCAATAAACTTAAATAAATTTATGTTAAACCAAATTACAAACATTTTCAAACTATGTTATCATATCTATAAAGGATGTTTAATATTCATAATAACATTCTATAAGTAAAAAAAGAATAATATTCTAATAATATCTCTTATTTATAAATTTGACTGTATAAAAATATAAAACCTGTCATAGTCTACTTTTATTTTAAATCTCATAAAAGTAAACATAATTTTAAAAAAGTTATTAAAACATTTATTTAATAAATAGCAGAAATAAAGTTTTTATCAAATTAAAAATAATGTGAAACTCACCTTTGGCAATATCCACTTTCATTGTAGTAACCTGGTCGTAGAGTGCAGCACAAATCCATGTCAACATTAATAGCCAAAGAAGAAGGGTTCCGCGAACAGCCCAACATAAAGCACATTGTACTTCAGCACCAATACTAGGTTCTGTTACTTTAGGAGCAGCATGCCTATTACGTTCCTTCCTAGGATATCAAAATATTTATAAGATTCATTTATCTATAGTAATAAAACATATTTAGTCATTGAGTTAATTTTTCTCCTGCAAAAATGTAACAAAATATTTATCACAAATTTATTATTTTTTCTTAATAATTACCTAGTAATTTTTCTTTTTCTATTAGGAATTATTTCTAGCTGTAAGTCTTCTGATTCTTCATCACTAGACAGGTCCAACAGTCTGGTCTGTTCTTTAACTTTAGATGGTAGCGACATTGTCGTTTCGCTAACACCATGCCTCTTAAATGTTATTACTTTCTTAGCTTTCAATCATGTGTATTTATTTTTAATAACATGTAGACAAACAAAACACACGCATAATAGTAGGTTATATTATTGAGAAGTAAGAAATATTAATAAAAGTACGCAACACATTAATTTGTACAAAGTATGTTGATAGAGTATAATGTGCAAACAAAAACAATTAATTCTTTTCCAGATTAAAGCACATATCTTACATTACGATAAAATGATGTTTATTTAAAATTTTACAATAACTATTTTAATAAATATTTCAAATAAATAATATTCACTCAATAATTGATGCTTATCTGTGCGGTTTTTAATGAGACCGACAGACTAGTAAATATAATTTCGATGATCGATTGGATAATCGCTATTAACAATACAAGCTTCTATCCTTTAAACTCGATTTTTCAGTCATTATTTTCACCTAAATATATATATTCAAGTAAGTATAATTAAGGCAGGTGAAACAATTGTTTAAGAATAATATTAATAATATTTTTAATTCTGATAGCCGTTAATGATATATATGAGTTCAATTTTTTTGTCAATTTTGAAATACAGAAATTCGAATATATTGTATGTAATTCATTGTTTTATATCACAATCATTTGAGACTTTATTGTAAAGATTTTAATTTTCAGTCATTTTAAAATCGAAGAGAACTCATTGATATACTGATTAAGATATACATGCATAATAGGTTATAGGTCAAACAGCGAAGAAAAAAATAATAATGATGATTTGATGTATAAGCGGTAGACAACGCACAGCGAGGAAACGTCTCTACGCAACGCCAAAGTGTCTAGCCTTTCACAGAGAATTGGGTCTCCAATAATACGAACGGCTCTTCGTTGTAAGCGATCAAATGGTTCAAGTTGACACTCGGTTGCACCAGACAAGAGATGCCAACAATATTTGATGTGAGGCCGAACCCAACCTCTATACAGAGCCAATCGGTGTGTAGGCGTGAAATACTCTCTTACTCTTCCGATGGCACCCAGTTTTTTCGCGGTGAAATTGGTCTTGCTTTCCAAATAATCGCGATACTGACAGTCATTTCAAACGGTGAGTCCCAATGTACTGATAATAGACGAGGCTTTTAATATTAATTTTTAAGACAAAGAAACTCTTGTAAATAATGGTCCCAATTCAGTTTCACATGATATTAATGTAGACCTGAAATGCCAATTCAGTATACTAAAAACGTTCAGAGAAAGTAGTGTAACGTACCAGTATAATGAAAGATTTTAATAACAGTTTTATAAACTATTAGCTTATGGTACTAAATAAAAAAAACAACATTTTTGCTTTCTCAATGTTACAAAAATTGTTGAAATATTACTAATTACTGTATCAGTTTTTGACTCACATGTCACAAAAAAATTTACATTTTTCATCTCAGCACGTTTCACTCTTACTTACTTTTATAACAGCAGGTCGAAAACTTGCTAACCTAGCGACAATAGTATGCGGTTATTGGTGAAACATTTCATCTTCACAAAAAGTTACTTCGTAGGTGTACATGTGCCTGTCAAAAATGACATTAGGCGGCTAAGATTTAGACTTTTGGTTGCTCATTAGATTGGTTCGGTAGTGTTCACGATGATTAGGGTGGTTAAATTGTTTTCATATTTTTTCTAATATTTTTTACAGTAAAACCTTTTGTTTAATCTTAAAATATGAAAGAGAAATGGAATTTCATTTGGTATCTAGTTTGGTTTTGTTATCTTACACTGTCGGCAGTTCTTATGTTCGGTCAGGGATTCCTTTTATCCCGAAAAACTTTAAGTGATATATCAGAATGTACATCTTTAAATCATATCATTTGTAATGAACATGAGAAATATAACGAAAATTTGGAATGCACTGATGATAATGAAATTAGGAGAATATTGTCGAATCCCAGTTCGTCGCTCGCATGTGCTCCAAATCATAACAGAGTCGTATTTATTCTAGTAGACGCTTTAAGATATGACTTTACTGAGTTTAATGATAAACTTGAAATGCCTTTATTTTACCAAAATCGTTTACCGATTATAAAAGACACCGTAGAACGTTGGCCTAAGCGCGCGCGGATTTTTCGATTTATGGCAGATCCACCCACGACAACACTGCAGCGAATTAAGGCACTTGTTACCGGTTCACTTCCAACATTTGTCGATGTTAGCTCAAACTTTGCGGCAATGGAAATGCAAGAAGATAATGTTATAGATCAAGTAAGACAATATTATAAGCTGCATTGAAGTTTACTTCTATTATAATTTGTATCCATCAATTCTTTTCTTAACTTTATAGTTAGTTAAAGGAGGAAAAAAGGCTGTGCTTTTGGGAGACGATACCTGGGCTCGCTTGATGCCAGGAAGATGGCTCAGATCTCATGCTATGTATTCATTTCATACATGGGACTTAGATACTGTTGATAATGGTATAATGAATGCTATAATTATTTTTTTCTATGCTCATTAAAAAAATCTTGACTTTATACTAAACAACTAAAAATAACAAAATTTATGTTTAGTGGTTAAATATTTCATTCATGCAACTATCTTTATGAGATTTCTCTTGTTGATTAATAATCTTGAATATTAATATTTTATATTTTATTGGTAGAAGTGGACTCAAAAATATTTAGTGAATTGAAGAATAATGATTGGGATTTGCTTGTTGCTCATTATCTTGGAGTGGATCATGCTGGTCACAGATATGGACCTAACCATCCTGAAATGGCAAGGAAATTAGATGAAACAAATGCGAGAATTGAGAAATTGATTAAAATGCTTCCATCTAATACTATTTTGTATGTTGTTGGTGATCATGGCATGACTGAGACAGGTATATCTTTATCTGAAATATATAGTGCAAAGATTATCTTGTATGTATTTAGATATAAGTATTTAGTGTAACTACTAAAATGCTTACAAATAATTTAAAACTGTTCCATATTGTTCTAGACATACAAGAATGGAATGGTTCAGATGGTTTGTATTAATCTTGTACCATTTTAAATATTTTTTAGTAACTTTAAATATTGACCTTTATTTTTATAACTAATTATAGCTTCAATTTCAATTTATTTAAAATTTTAATTAGATTAAGCCTTAATAATCTATCAACTTTTATTTAAATAATTTGATTTTGTGACTAAATGAACCAATGAACTAAAACCACACATTTGTTATATATAATCATTATTTTGTACTGATCTTAATGCATTTAAAATTAAACAGGTGACCATGGTGGTGAAAGCAAAGCTGAGCGTACTGCTGCACTATTTGCTTATGCAAATTCTGATTTCTATGGAGATGAACTGGATAGACTCTCTGGCAAAGAAGTCCAGCAAACTGATTTGGCTCCAACTCTTAGTGCAGCTTTAGGAAGACCACCTCCAGCACCATCACTTGGAAACCTACTGCTTTCTGTCCTGCCAAATATGCCAATCTCTCATACTTTGTTGCATTTAACTAATAATTTGAAGCAAGTAAGGCTTTCTATTGTAAAACATTTCAATTTTTCACATCATATATAATATATAAAGTAGTAGTATTATAGAAGTAATATTTATTTTTATTATTATTTAAGGTATCAGAATATATGGTAAGATATGGTGAAGAATCTCAACAAATTTCATTGGATAGATTGGCTTTATTGATTAATGTTACCAGGGAGCAACTTGACAAGGCAAGCAGCATAGGGACTAGTGAGCAATTAAAAACATATATAGCTAATGTAAGGTAAGACAATGTTTACTTTTAATATTAAAAATCATTTATTCAATATAATTCCTTGAATATTTGTTAAAAATATATAGTATCACAGAATCAACTATTTATGCTTTGTCACATTGCAAAGATAGGCACAGAGAACCTAATGTCAAGAGACTTCACAACATTCTTCTTTATTTTATACATGTTACCAGAGTTAGGAAATGAAGATAATATAAATAAATGTATTTCCCAAAATGTGGCCCAAATTTACAAAATTGTGTCCCCATTACATGACAATGCCTAAGACGTAAAGAAGGAACTCATTGTACAGTGCTGGGCAGACCCCATTGTAGGGAGATAGGTATCAGTGCCAATTAAAGTTAACTTACAAACTTACCCAAGTATAGGTTTGAGGGTCTCATTTAAATTCATCAATTCTTACCTACACTGTCTAAGCTCTTCCCACTACCTAACTAAATTTAAAATTAAAAAAAAAATGTGTATATGAAAAAGATGTATAGATATATGTACATTCAATTAAATTTATTAATATATTCTTTATTTATACATAAAATATCTGAGCTATTTTATTACAGGACACTTATGGACAACATACGCGGAGTGTTCAGAGAAGTCTGGGTCGAATTTGATTCTTTGTCAATGCTTAGGGCTCTTTTGTTACTTCTATTAGCAGTATTCTTTAATTGGATCATTACTGAGGGTATTCCAGTTGAACATATTCCTCATATTTTTGCCAGTTCCTTTGTCCCTTGTGGACTAATATCAATGGCTGTTTGTATAGCCATATGCTATACAGGATACTATTTCCAAATCCTCGAAGACTTGGATCATGCGATCATTCTGAGCACAGGATTAATTTCAGGCACTATTACTTGCGTTTTGGTTATCATGCATTGGGATGGTATTGCCCAACGGTGGTATGAGGGTCAATCTCAATTTTACGAGCGTTTCGCTCGAGCTGCCCTCTTCGCTTCCGCCGTGATTTTAGTATCGAACAGTTACATAATAGAGGAAGGTGCAACGTTGTCTTATTTATGTTTAACCGTATTAGGATTGATGGCCTGGAATATTGGAAATGTCAAATCTTTACTGCTATGGGGTGGTTTTGGTGTTGTAATGGGATTGACAAGGTCTTATAGGGGCTGTAGGGAAGAGCAAGGTGACTGTTGGACATCTGGAGAGAATATATCATCTGGAAATGCGTCCCGAGCTGCCTTAATACTTGCTTTAGGTTCCGTAGCTGCTGTCGTAGCGGTGGCAAGACGCCATGTAGAATGGAGAGGTTATGGGGTTGTCATAGCTGGTATATTCGCGTGTTCTCATTGGGCCGTAGGCTGGGGATCGCTGGGGTCACCAAGTAGGTCGAAAATGTTGGCGAGAGGCTCTTGGCTGGTTATTTTGACCATGTTTGCCTTTTTGTTCAGAAGAGATGGTAAAGGACCAACACTGCCATTAGTTGTTGCTGGGTTATTAGTTTATTTAGCAAATACATTAGTGCTAGGTGCAGCGTTCGCGCCACCTGCTGGTTTAGCGCTTATATCCGGATTCCTAGCGCTGAACCTAGTATCTATGTTGAAGACTGAAGGCTCAACGAAATTTTGTAAGTTCTTTATTTGTTATTTATAGTTTTAATAGTTATTTATGTGACAGCAACATTGTCGTCCAGGTTGATAAAAATTTTTTCGAGTTCGAATTCGAGTGTACATACAGATGGCGATTAAATAATTATATGTTATTTGTGGATGCGGTTCTGTTGTGAACACTTAGAGACCTAGAATTTTGTTTTTGGTACCGTTTTAAAGATCTCGAAAGCCAAATGCAACGACAAAATTTGTCGTTTAACAAAAAAATATTTTAACTTAACCATCCTTAAAAATTGTTAAAGTAATAAAACAAAGCGCATGTGCGCGGAGAACTCACTTATATTAATTAATAAGAAAGAACAATTATTAGTTTACTCGTATCTATTACATGGATATAAATTTAAAAGTAACGTCGTGGCGCCAAGGCGTATCGTCTGCCTGTAAACGCGACGGTTTGTGGGTTCGATTCCTACTTGGGGAAAATTATTTTTTTTGTTTCCATTTTCTTCGCTGTGGCAGTTGCCAACTCAGATGCAGGATAAAGCGTGAAGTTTAAAAAAATATATAGCCACTTGAAAGCAAATATTACAAGAGAATGCTGTCTCCGGCTTCATCACAGGGGAGTTACAAAGTGGCTTAAAAACCCTACATTTTCTTGTCTGTTCACCTGAAATAGGCCAAAAGTTTAATTAAGACAAATCTAGGAAATTAATTATATACACCACTTTTGTAAGCTACCGGAAGATAGTCATAAATCATGTCAGTTATCATAATAATGACTGAAATTACATCATTTTTATTACAGCGTTAAGCACCCGATGTAACTCGAGCATGGCATGTCTTTGGGCTTTACTAGCCTCATACCATTTCTATGGAACTGGCCATCACGCAACTTTGAGCCACGTGAGGTGGGCCGCCGTGTTCCACGCTGGAGACCCAACATATTTGTCTTTTGGCAATGTTATATCTTTTCTACTTATGTTCGTTTATTTATTTGGTGAGTTCTTAACTAATATGTAATTTATATTTATAATTATTTAATATAGGACGAAGTAGAAAGCGATACTGTCGTTATTGAAGAAAATGGCTATTGCTTCGATATATGTCATTATAGAGATGTCTTTTAAGTGTGTCTGGACTAAGTTTATTTGACTTATTTATATATATATATATATATATATATATATATATATATATATATATATATATATATATATATATATATATATATATATATATATATATATAATATATATATATATATATATATATATATATATATATATATATATATATATATATATTTATATTTTTATATAAATAATATGAGGGCCGTCGTGGCGCAGAGGCGTAAGCATCTGCCTGTAAACGCGACGGTTTGAGGGTTCGATTCCCATTTGGGGAAGATGGATTTTTCTATTTTCATTTTCTTCACTCTGGAAACTAGACAAAGCGCGGCGTTGAGTTCCGCCACTCAACACGCACGTGCCTCGAAAAAGGCTGAAAGTGGGAACGGAGAAAGCAGGAACTAAACAACGGAGTGTCTTAACACTAATTATACAGTACAAAACTTAAAACTTGTTATCATTATTATTTGTCTATATTATATATTATAAAAGTCAAGAAGTTAGAAAGAAGATATATATACTAAGATGTCCAATAATCGTTTTACGTATTTAATATTTGTAGAGAAGATTAGTATCATTATTCATTTACGTTTACGTTATGATGGAAATACAGCATTATTATCTTTAGAGTTTATTTAATCTAAATATTATTTCTTATCAGGAGAACAAATACCTGTAAAATGTTAATGTTCGTCATTGTAATCATTTTATCGCTAAAACAGGTTTATGACGCAATTTTCAAACTTAGTTCGCCTATTTAAAACTCGTTAATTAAAAATTTAACCAACATGACGATGTTGGTGTCTCGATAGGTGGAAAACGGAGACTGTAGTGTCTTGGCAATAGGTCGCCCCTGATTTACTATATAACGGTTCCAGCGTCAAACTAAATCTTTTGTATGATGTATTTCATTTGAAACAGGTCATTAATAAACATATCTTTCGTTTTTGTTAACTTACTACCTCATATTTGTTAAAAGATCGCTCATACCTCATTTTATACTGTCTATCAATCAGTACTAAACAACGAAAATAACTTAAAACGTTGGTTATCTAATTATCGCTAGTATTCGAATACGAAGATCGTAGTGATATGACACTAATTTTGATAATAAGAGGAGGCCTTTGCTTCTTCCGACGATCTATCCAGAAAAAAGCGTAAAGCCTAAATAATTATATAGTGAACATATATTTCATATTAAATCTTTTTATTCATAGGTATGCCCTTAATGTTCGGCGTGACGGTCCCGTTATTAGCTTTATGGGGACGTAATGGCGCCTCCACACTTGCACCGCGCACTCAACTAGCTGCTGTATTCTCCTTATGTCTGAAATTTGCACTGTGTTTTACTGTACGAGTAAGTAAATAGAATATATTACTTAATTATGTTGCATCTCTATATTTTTTTTTATTCATTATTAGTGACAAAACTAAAACTTAATTAATAATTATTTTTTATAATTGCAGGTGTTCGCCTGTGCATTATCAGCTACAATACACTGCCGTCATCTTATGATATGGGGTGTGTTTACACCAAAGCTAATATTCGAAGTGGGTTCGTGTGTCGCCGCCCTTATCGGGGCTCTTATCGGAGCTGTTATCACAGCCTGGCATCTTCCTAGCCAGACGAGATCTAGTTGACATTGATATGATTATTTAAAATATATACCTTCTGTTTTAATATTTGTTGCAAAAGTACACAATGTTTCGAATTCAGGCGGAAAAGGTGGAGAAAAGAGAGTTGACATTACATTCTCTACGCTTGTGCTTATCGATCTATAATATATATATATATATATATATATATATATATATATATATATATATATATATATATATATATATATATATATATATATATATATATATATATATATATATATATATATATATATATATAATTCAAAATGCTTCTAGGATTTAACTATATCACTTATAATTATCACTTGTTATTAAATACGATCTAATATAAATGTACAGTAAGTTCATATTATTTATTTCATTCACGCCAAAGCGAGCTAAAGTTGGTATAGATTTCTGTAAGATATCCTTATTTTTCAAAAATAGTTTTAATTTATGTTGATAAAATATTCAAAATGCGTTTTCCCTTGGCTTAAAATAGCCCTATGACTTTATATTAAAGAACAAATTTGATGAGAATTGCATTTTTTGTTAAATTGAGTAATTTAAAATATAATTTATTTAATCTAGTTACATAATGGTCCAGATAATGTAATAAGGTAGTTATTTGTTTTTTTTTTGTAAATATGATATTGTACACAATATTAGTTAATTAGTAATCATACATTTATAACAATTTTTTAATATATAAATTCACTCATGAAATGTACTTTTAACATATGTAGATAAAATAAGAAGTAAGAATCAACAATTAAAGTATTATGGAGATTTAAAAACAACTTGTATATTAGGTGAGGCAAAAAATAAAAATAAAAAATTAACAAGTTATAACTCTCAAATATCAATAAGGGACTGAAGTATTTGTTAAAGTATTAAGAAATTAGCTTATTAATATTAAATGAAAATTGTTCAGTCGTATATTTTATATACTATTAATGGGTTTATGCAAATCTATATTTAAATTTCTGTTACTGTTTACTGTATTTGAATTTTAATGAAAATTGAGTCCATCTTGCTTATATTTATAATAATTAAGGTGTGCTCTGTGCATGTTTTATAGTTTATTTACTTGTGTAGTTTATGTATGATTGTATTTTATAAGCGACAAGCATAATACTTTTAAACACAAGTCGCATTCTTAAAATTTTAATCAACTATGAAATTTAAAAAAATAATAATGTGTTCATAATATTCAGTTAATTAATGAATTATAATTACAACTAAACTTCTACATAATATAAATATGGCTAAACAAATGTGGACTTAAGATATGTTTATAAGTAACTGATATTAAATAGTTTTATTTATAGATTAAAAGACATTTTCAATTTTTCTACAAAATCATGCTGTACTAGATAGATTGTTCATCTAAAAAGCAATGAAAGTGACACTACAAGTTAAATGTGTAAGTAAATTGTCACTTTTTAACTGATCTACTTTACAGCTCTGGAGCCCTCCTTTATAGTGATACATTAGGTGTCCAATGTTTTTTATATAATATGCTTTATAAATAAAAAGTAGCTGTAGAGTAAATAGGTGCTTATTTTGAAACATACACTGCCATACATTTTAGGGCTTTTTATCAGATTTATACAGTTGTTATCTTTTAATTTTAATATTTATGACATTGTTATGACCTCATACTTTCATTATAGATTTGACTACTATATTATTTAAGACATTTGTATGTTGACTATGAAACAATAAATTGTTTGATATGCTATTTTGTTTTAAATATTAAAAACAATCAACATCTTATACCTAATATAATGCTTATTATTATAATTTAAATTTTAATGAAGATTTATAGTAAGTTACTATAGAACAGGTTTTTAAATGTGTTTATATTAGACAAGGTTTTACCTGAGCATCACCAGCTTGGTTTAACGAGAGTAACAAATAAGTGTGTATGGCTGTGACAGTACATACAGAAACTTACAAGGGTTTTTTAAATATGCATTCTTCAACTGTATAATTATATCTCATTTTTACACTACATTCTCCTTTGTGTGTTCTTCATTGAATGTGAGATTGGAGAAGTGAATTGTGTTCAACTGGTCCACTCAAAATGCCATACTTAAAGAGAAAAACTTATGAGTGATCAATATATGATGAAGTATTATTTTGTAAACGGAATATTTAAAGAATTTTTTTGTTTCAACATAAACTAGCATTGCTAGCATGCTTTCTCTATTTACACTCTTCAGCAGTTTAATAATATTAGAGTTTGGAATATTTTCTTCAAACGCTTAGTATTAAGGGAATGATTTTACTTATTTATTTTTTTTAGCTTCACGCTTTGTCCTGCATATTGCAGGGTAGGCAGAGGGAACTGCAGGAACTATATGAACCTAGTGTTAAGACACTCTGTTGCTTAGTTCCTGCTTTCTCCGTCCCCACTGGTTTTCCATTGTTAATTATTCAAATTGAAGTTGCGTGTTGCTATTAACACACAATATGTGCTAGAAAACTTTAATATTTGGCTCTCCTGAATGAATTTAGATGTTAATCCATAAAATGACAACAAATAAAAACTAATTTTGGTATAGCAAATATTTATGTTCAATTTATTTGAAATAAATACATAACTTTTTTAAATAACAATGCAAAAGCAAGATGAAATATAATATTTTACTAAATATTTTTCTTTACTGCATAAAATTATATACTTTATATATTTTATTTATTGCTTTAAGTCATATTGAACTAGTTATCAAAATGTACCATGGATTCTACAAGGGCACTAATGTTTCTTATTAGTTAATGCAATATAATGTACATATTTTCTCTTTCAAATATTTTTCATATAAAGAAATCTGTCACTAAATTTTCTTATGGTTCTATAGCAATCATATAAATATTGATAAGAAACAACTGTATGGATCCTATTCAACACTGAGTATATTTCATAATTTAACCCATCTTGTTTATAATTATGTTGATGTGAGAAATTAAGTCTAGATTTTTACAATATATAGATAGTTTAAATTTTTTCAAACAGTTAGTAGCAATTCAACCTTATCCCCAAAATTAAGTATTAAAATAACAATATACTAGGGACGTGCAGATGTATCATATGGTTTTATTAAATATTCTGAGAATGAATTGACAGCATCTGCCCCACGTACTTCTTTATCTAACAACGGCAACTTGGTTACATGGAAATCCTCATATAGGTCTGCAATTTGCTCCAAATATTTCTCTTGTACTTTGTGCCTTCCAGCACAGAGATCACATGGAGCTGATGTTTGCAGCAGCAATTGATTGACAATAATGTTATGTGTGTCAATACCACATCTAGTTAATTCTTGCACAAGTCTTTCAGTTTCATACAATGACAGAAATTCTGCAATGCAAACACACACAAATGTTGTTTGATTGGGGTCTTTAAACTGTGTGTTTACTTGTGTTATAACAGACAGCATTTCATCCATTTTGTTGCTAAACATGTCAGGATTGAACTCGGCAAGTCCAAGAAGTGTTGTAACTTGGTTAATGAATGGTGCTACCTGAAATTAATAATTTGAATCAAAATTTTCAATATTCAACATACAAAAATTACAACTGTAGAAATTATGTCGAGAACTTAAAATAAAATAAATACATTGTAAGTTATTTAATTTTTACAACAAATTCAATAATTTTTAATTTATTTATTTGTTATTAATATTGAGTTAATAAATGTACATCATATTGTACCTTTGATTTTAGGCGCATCAATTTTCCAAGACCTTTTTCAACAACTTGAGGGAATGATAATAAACGCAATGTGTGTCCTGTAGGGGCAGTATCAAACACTACTGTGCTAAAGTTCATTCCTTTCACCAGCTTCATCACCTACAATATTATGACAAGACAATATTTGTTATGCAGATCAATTAATAATTTCAGTTCAAAAATCATTAATTTAAAAATACAAAATTTTATTTTACCTCAGCATAACTCATTGCTTCATCTATACCTGGGAATGCACCTACAATTTCTTGCATAACTCCTTTACCCAACCTCATAGCTTCTGTTTCTCCTTCAAAATATTCTTCCGGAAGTTCGTTTAAACCCACATTAGGATCGATTTCCATTGCAAATAAATTATCAAAACCCTTGACTTTTGTAGGTACCTGAGGTTGGTTTTGAATGTTATATTAACGTAATATATATAGATAAAAATGTGAATAAACTATGTAATAACCTATTTGTTTAGCAATATGCTTACTTTAGAAAACTTCTGATCAAATGCATCTGAGATGTTATGAGCTGGATCTGTAGATATTATCAATACAGATTCTCTTACTTTAGACAACTGCACAGCAAGACTGCAACTATAAAATGGTGTAATGTTCAGTTCTAATTACTTTCTGACCATAATTATTCTACGAGTAATGATTAAAGAAATTTACCTGCACGTAGTCTTTCCAACCCCACCTTTCCCTCCAACAAAAATCCATCGGAGAGATTTCTGTTCTATTACATTTCTTAGAGACGGCTCTAAAGGCTCATATTCCAAAGTTTCATCCATTTTTTTTACAAGAATTTACTTATAGGCAACAAGATAAACCAAAGGAAAATTTGTGTTGAAATTGAATTGAATGCACGTACAATGACGTATTATATGACAATTGACAATTCAAATACAATTCAAATTTCAAAATCAAAATTACACACAGGTTATAATATTATCATAAATCAATTTAATAATAACTAAATTTAAGAATTTAGAAAAGCCTTAAAATTGTCAACAAATAATAGATATATCAAGCGTAATATGTTTGTAAAATTAATAATAAATCTATTTGTCTTCACAAGTAAGCAGTGCTCGAAATATGACATAAAAAAATAACTAAGATTAAATCTGCATCTAATCTTTTGAATTTAACATTTAAAATTTTACTGTCGTTGGCAAATATTTATGTTGATATCAGTTCGATCAATTGATTGATCGATTCATAAATAATATAGTAATATAATTCATTTATTACGTAAGCAATTCCAGAGATTGGAAGACTAAATAGTAGACATAAATAAAGGCAATTATGATTATTTAGTAACGAATGTAATGAATATCTAAAACTATTATACTTCAAAAAATGTGAATAAGTTTACACGATTTATATAATCTGTAAATTCTATGTATGGCAAATATATTTTTATTCTGTATAAAATATGAAAGATAAAATGTAAATATTAACAAAATAATTGTATATAATTTCAAATTAAATAAACATAAATATTCTTCTGACACGTTTAGATATGAATATAGTTCGCAATGTATAGCTTAATAAAAAATATTCTTAATTGAATATATGCAAGAATATCTCTTAATAAAATTATTGCTATTCTAAAAGCGTTCTTTTAAAATGTGATATGAAAATATGTTTGGGAATAAATTGCTACAATTTCTAAATAACAGCTGTACTATATTAAGAAGAATATATTACTATTTATAAATAGAAATGTTCCATCGTCTTTTACGCGGTCGTTTAAAGTTCAAAGTGTATATTTTATTATGTTTAATTGCAGTTTTCTTGTGCGCTTATCTTATACCGCAATATAAATTAATATATCCAATAGCCCCTGTCACATCTCCAACCTTAGCTCATTCTCATTCGACGAGACATTTGTCTAAATTGGTCACTATTGTATTTAGACAATTTGAAGACTACGAAAATGATATTGCTGAAAGTGTTCAATCCTTTGTTTCTGCATATCCGAATATCCAGGTTCTAGTTTTGTGTGAAAGAAGCCAATATCCACCTTTCCAGTTTTCAGCTACTAATGTAACTTTGAAAAATGTAAAAATTATATCATTAGAGTTCAAGCTTGATGCTCAACCAAGTAGTCTGGATATATTTACATATATTTCTACAGAATATGTACTTTTTGTGCCTGATTCTTCTCGTGTATCTCGACGAGTGTTTCAACAAATGGCTCTAGCTGCAACAACATACACATCACAAGCAATAGCTGTAGGCATTGGTAATTCTCGGATAATTTGTCAACAAATTAAATGGGCATATGTCAATTGGACTTTACACTATACTAAAGATTCATCAAAAAAATTATGTGATGGAGTTCAAGGCCAACATGCATTGTTAATCAAAACTGCCATGTTGCAAGTTTTGCCTAAACCATTGATTCTACCTTTTCCTGAATCTCTGTATCTTCAAACTGCAGTGCGAAAAATTAAGGTATAATATATTCTAGGGAGGTCTTTTATATAATTACTTTAATTATTAAAAATAATAATTAATTATTAATAACAGTAACAACTGTCATTAATTATTCAGGTACAGCTGCTAGAGGGTAAGTTTGGTGCTGGCAGAAGTGTTTTAAAGACACCAGCTTCAAAGCAAAAAGCTTCTAAAAGGTTAAGAGATTATCGTGTGTTACTTTATAAAGAGCTTGGAGTAAAAGCAGTTATAAAGGAAGATGGAAGATTTCAGTGGTTTGGATGTAAAAGAGAAAGTCAGGTAATTGTAATTTATACTATATAATGAATAGATATCAAAAATCCATATTTGTATGTTTACATGTATATATATGGAGTATATACAGTAGTTTGCAGCTTGAAAATTTAACCAACTTTATCTAATTTTCTATTAGGATGATTGAATGTTATGCAAAAAGTTTTATGTAAACAGAATTGCTTTAATTGTATATAAAGAAAAAGAACAATATGCATTTTTAGTATATAAAAATTGTGTGTTAATAAAATGTGTAATGAAGTTAATAGTTGCAAATATATAATAAATTTATTGTAGAATCAAAAGTATGTTTCTTTTTATACTTAATTCATGCACATGTAAAAAATATGATATTAGATTCACTTGTATCCTTTTTAAATATATATTTACCAATAGAATATAACTACTGATATAACAATAAATGTATCAGGTACTAATTTAATTTTTTCAGCGCTGTTTTCCACCAGTGCAAAGGACTCCCTCATATGTTTTAGCAAAACGAAATACGCCACCGTGTTGCCTGCGTAATATAAGGCGGACTACAGTTCATGTACTGAGAGCATTGCTACAGTCTGGGGCAAGATGTTGGTTGGAAACTACATCAGTTGCTTAGGAGCTGTTGTACAGTAAGTAATTGAAAATATGACTATAAATATAACTAGTGTACACTGTTTATTTTATATAGTAGTTAAAATGGATGAAATTATTTTGGGAATTGTTATTTTTATTAGAAATAAAACTGAAAGTGAATTGTAGGAACCATAGGAACCTAGTGTTAAGACACTCCATTGTTTAATGAATGCTTTCGCCGTCCTCGTTTTCCGCCTTCTTTGAAGCATTGCGTGTTGAGTGGCGGAACTCAACGCCGCGCTTTGCCTAGTTTCCAGAGCGAAGAAAATGGAAATAGAAAAATCTATCTTCCCCAAGTGAGAATCGAACCCAAAAACCGGTGCGTTGACAGGTAGAGGCTAATCTTCTGAGCCACTATGGTCCTCAGATTATATCTAAAGATATGCCCTAAAATAAAATTTTTCTACAACTTTTTATTTCCAGTGGAGATTTATTACCGTGGGTTGAATATGCTGAGATTGGCATTCATGCAGCTGATGTATCGAGAGTTTCCTGGTTGCAACGGGGTGGGCCAGACAATGATGGCTTTGTATGGGAGAGGGCGACCAAAGGACACTATTACAGAGTAGCATACTCAGCTACGAATAGAGTGTATGTCTTAATTCTGCCATTTACACCTAGAAATGGCACAATGTGGCCCGCAGATTGGGTGTTGGCTCACCAACGGGAATTCCCCGAAAGACACTTGCATCCACTTGCTCAGGTGATTTAGTTAATTTATTGTGTAGACTGTGTGTGTTTATAAAGTTTACTTGTTGATATATAAATTGAAAAAAAAAGTGGTAAAAATATTCGTTTCAAATTCGTAAAAAAATATGATAAATTATAATTAATTTTCTTTTTTTTTTTTTTTTTTTTTTTTTTTTTTTTTTTTTTTTTTTTTTTTTTTTTTTAGCTTCACGCTTTATCCCGCACAAGGCAGGGTAGGCAGAGGGAACTGCAGGGACCGTGAGAACCTAGTGTTAAGACACTCCGTTGTTTTGTCCCTGCTTTCTCCGTCCCCGCTTTCCGCCGTTTTCGAGGCATTGCGTGTTGAGTGGCGGAACTCAACGCCGCGCTTTGCCTAGTTTACCAGAGCGAAGAAAATGGAAATAGAAAAATCCATCTTCTCCGACTGGGGATCGAACCCAGTAACCGTCGCGTTACAGGCAGACGTTGCGCCTCTGCGCCACGACGGTCCTCAATTAATTATATAATTATATAATTATGTAAATATTCAATGATACGAGTTTAGTAACGAATTTCTAATACGAAACCTGCCTTAGTGCCTGGGGTTTTATATATTTAATTGTATATTTTTCAGATACAATTCGTCGGCCGCCAAGCTCCTGCACCGAATGACGCACGCGCATTTCTAGATATCAAGCTGGGACCGAATTCTGTTGAAAGAAGTGTTAAAATTGGATCTAAACTCATCTATCCTTAACTGCAAGTGCCTGCACTTTATTTTATATTATTATAATTCTCTATATATAAGAAATTAGCCCTTTACCAAAGGTAAAGTATTTATACTCTCACTCAACGGACAGATCAACAAGTCCAAATTGCATTTTGCTTGGACACATTTCTTTTAATATTTAATTAAGTCAAAAGTACAAAAGAAAAGCGACAATATGGCAGCACTATTTGACCAATATACAGCGTAATAGTATTTATAATAATAAAACATACTGCCACTAGAATGTGATATTTGAGTTTAAAGTAAAGATTAACCCTTTTTTATTATAGTAAAAAATATTTTGAAGCATTTTCTCCATTGTTCCTAATTTTTGTATGTTTTTTTCTATTTTTGAATACTTTTTGTTGTGATTACATAGATCCTTTATATATTTTTGAATTTTTATGTGTATATAATTTATTTGGACATTATTTTAGTATCTGTGATTATAATATAATAATATCTTTACTTTAAAGCCAAGCTTTAGCTAAAATAGCATTGGTATTTTGAACATTTCACATATTCAAGTCACTAATTGTAAGGAGTTTAGAAAAGTAAGAGCTTTCGACACCAAAGAAAATAGGCATTTTTGTTTCAAAGTAAAATGTTTAGTATTATTTATACTTTATTATATTGTTTAAATTATAGGTGTGTTTTTCATACAAATTATATGTAAAAATAAGATATACTCTGAATGCTCTCTCTTTAGAAGTAAGGCTTTTTATGTTGAGATAATTTTTGTTTTGATATTTGCATATTAAACTTTATCATCACATTTCTAATGTATTATAAAATATTATTAAGTATGCACTCCCTTATTTTTAAAGGAATCTATAACCTATGATTTTTTTAAGTAAGATAAGCAAAACTTATGGATTAAGTTGATGAAGCATTATTATATTTTATAATACATTAGAAATGTGATGATAAATATTATCCTACTAATTATTTTTGCATATAAAACTCTATCTGTAGTAACAATTCGAATTTTGTAATAATCCTGCCTTGGCTATTCAATTACTATATTTTTTAGTTTAGTCACAAATATCTCAAAAAAAAACAGTTGTAGATTTAGACAAAAAGCAAACTTTACTTTCACAAAAATAGTTTCTTTTAAATAACATGATATAAACCAATGCTTATAAGTCACTGATACTTTCCTGTATCTTAAGTATGCACTCCCTTATTTTTAAAGGAACCTATAACCTATGATTTTTTAAGTAGTAAGCAAAACTTATAGATTAAGTTGATGAAGCATTATTATATTTTATAATACATTAGAAATGTGATGATAAATATTGTCCTACTAATTATTGTGTTTAATCATTTGGATAAAAAAATGAAGAAACTAGAAACTCGAAATAATGACTTGATTTGAAAAAATAGTAAGATTCGGTCATTAGATAAAATACATAGATAAACTAGCGTAAAAGAAATATTAATAAAAATTCCAAGAATCCAAGTCTTAAAAATATTTCACAATCTTATTTTACTTGGCCTATTGGTGGCTTGTATGGAATTAGAAGAGTTTAGGATCTAAACCCTTCTAATAGCATAAACTTTTGCAGTTTTTGTTTCTGCAATTTTGTGTAAAATGATTGAAAAATAAAAAAAAGTAGGTATATTTATTGTAATTATGAAGATTAAGCAATTTTTGAAGCAATTTTAGTTAAGGCTTGTAAAATTAAAAGTTTATATCGATCTCTCAATGAAGCTAGTCGTAATCGTGTTAATAAATTTTAATACTCATTTTAAATGAGACTGTTTTGTTTTAAGAGTCTATCTTCTTTTTAGACGGAATAATAAAGTTCTATTATACGTGTATTTAAATATACTAAAGTATATATATACTGGTTAAGCAATATAAGCTATGGTTAATGAATTAACGGAGATGGGTACCGTCTTGGTATTGCAGATAATCCCATCCAAGTAAATGTTGTTAAAAAGTAAGTAAGAAATACGATGATATATGTATAAATATTAATATAATTTTATTGTAAAAAATATTTCAATACGTATAATATATAATATAATCTTATGTTACATCTAAAGGTATCATATTTATTTACTTAAATATTTTTATTTCAAATATGAGTTGCACATCTCCATGCGTGGACAAGATAGAGATATATATCTTTTAAAAATAGTTTAATTTATCGTATGATATATCATATGTAAAAAGCGTATTTAAAAATATGTATCGATTAATTAATGAGTATGTGTTTTTGATGACCGTCGTGGCACAGAGGCGCAACGTCTGCCTGTAACGCGACGGTTTCTGGGTTCGATCCCCAGTCGGAGAAGATGGATTTTTTAAGTGTTTTTTTTAAGAAAATTTACGATTTTCTTTTAAAAGCTCAGTTAAATTAAAGTCAAAACTGGTACTGAGTACTTAAACAATAAAATGTACGTCACTATAAGTTACTCTATATAATATTTAAAATAATTTAATTACACATTTGATCTAGAGTATTACTTTAAGCAAATATTTTCTTTGCAGTTGCTAGTCAATAAAAGCACATCGAAAAAATTATTTGTTTTATTCATAAATTAAAAATAGACAATAAACTATTCTCCTCTAAATATTGTTATAATTAAGTTGTATTATTCCTTAGTCATCGTCGAATTTCTCATCTACAACCCCGGTCCGGTAAGGAGGATCTCGCACTAAACTTAGTAGTTTGTCCAGTTTCATGATCTAACAAAAAAAACAATATGTTTATTTTATAATGTGACTTATGGAAATTATTAAGAAAACTTAAGAAATGAGGATAACTCGGATTCTATTACGGGCTAAAAGTCTATTATTTTTAATTTGGAGAGAAAGCAGAGAACAGAATGTCTTAACTATGTACCCAACCAACCAACCAACCCTACTTTATCAAAGACAAAATGCGAAGCTGCGTAAAAGTAAAATGAACATAACGAATGTAGCTATCGAACCTACAACCATCACGCGTTACAATTATATCACCATAATATTTTCTGTAAATATGTATATAGAGTCAGGATATCTTACTCCCATTTGGTTATATTATATATATAAATGATACATTACTTGTAAAGTTCTTTGTTCAACTCCTTGTGCTTTTTTCGGTGGCTTGCACATAACTCTTAAATTCGGTGAAAGCTTCACCACATGACAAGTGCCCCTGTAATTAGAAAATATTTTGTAAAAAATTACATGCAAATAATACTACAGAAAATATTTGTGGACTCTACACTGACTTTTGAAAATATATAATTTTCACAACTAGTCAAATTTTTCATTCACTCATTTAATAAAGTAGACAAAAATCAGAACTTTGAATAAAATTATTAAAAAAATATTAAAACAAATACAACTTCGTAGTTATTGCCCCCAGAGAGATTTGAACTCTCGACCCCTGGTTTACAAGACCAGTGCTCTAACCCCTGAGCTATGGAGGCGGCGTAAATTATACTGGAATGCATGTATCCATTACATTACTACTAAAAGTAACTTAAGACTTAATACCATAGTTTTACTAGTACTATACTAAAAAAGGTACATAGTATCCTATGACTATTATATATATTGCATCATTAGAAAAATTTACAACCTAACAACAATTCGCTAAATTTGAGATAAATAACGTTTTCTTTTTCCTTATATATAACATTTTATAAAGTAGGTATTACATGTATAGTCTTTTTGTAAAGGTCTGGTACAAAATTTTGCTATATTTCATTGAAATTGTGTTCAGTAGATCTAAGATATGATCTAAGATAAGATACGAACATAATTTCAAATGTAGTATTCATGTAAGGATATGTATATATATCCACTTTCATTGTACGTTAATGATTATTGTTTATGAATGAAAAGCATTGCAATTAAAAAACATAATATATAAGCTTACTTAGTATCTCCACACACGACCACAGGAAGGCGTGGGTTGAAGTCAATTCTGGTCAGCTTCTTGGTTTTCTTAGAAACTACCGCTTGCACGCATATGGGGCGATATTTATTTACGTTTAAGTCAAAAGCAAATACCTGTGAAAAATAATTGGATTTAAAATAGGTTAGCATATTGATAAAAAGATACTACTTATACAACAGATTAATATAGGCATAGTAAGTAAGTATAGCTCATTGTTATATGCTTGCTTATGTAATATGTTTGTGATATTTAACGACACGACGTTTTTAGATATTATCCAGGTTTGGCAAGCATACTTCAGGCAAGGCATATGGCTGATATCCATTGCATTTGTTTCTAGATTTATTGGTTTCCCTTGATGGATTCCTTCACGCCCCAGTAATTCTTCCATGTGTTGAAAAAATCTTCGACCTAATTCTTTCTCTGTGGTGTTGGTCGTAGATATTTGATGTCCAAAATAACTTTTCAAATATTCCAACGTTCTTACTATTTGGTGGTTGAAACATGTATTGAACTATTTAGAAAAAAGAAAATCCTCACGAACAGCATGTGGATTTTCTTTTTACTGAATAATACTACATCATTTGCACATCTAAGAAGTGAAAGCTTACGGTCATCGATGTGCACCTCAACCCAAGGCAAGGTTTGGGCCTAGGGTTTCTAAATTTTCTCTGGATGCTGTTTATATAAATTGCTGCTGTTTTTATTTATTTTTTTAGGATATCTATATAGGTCTTGCTTGGCCCTAATACTGCTAAGGCACTAGGATAGGCCGACGCAAATAAGGCGACAAATCATCTAGGCTAGGATTTTACATTCATACATACATTTAGACTTCTGTACAAGTAGTGCCCGGCATAAAATATATATTTTCTACTCGCCTAATCTCCATTTTACTCCAAATAGGAAACAAATCGTTGTTAAAACAATAACACAATTCCACAGAACCATCTATACCGTAATAATATTACCACTATCTTTGATCGCTCGCTGTAACTGGCGCTTTATGAGATTAGCAATCGTACAAGCGTAGCGTATTGCGAGATGGAAGTGGCGTATGAAATTCAATCAGGATTGCATCGTTACTCATACGAGGGTGCAATGGAGGATATACAATCAAACTCCCAGGTACAAATGGAATATTGACGTTTAACTGATTACGTGTACAGCTGTGCATCATTGCATTGTGCTTGAATTGCATGCATTATCCGAGTTTCATATTTATTTTTGGGTGTAACGTTACTACAATGTACACGTATGTATGTATGTATGTACGTTTCTGCGTTTGCCTTTACATAGGCTCTATATATATATATATATATATATATATATATATATATATATATATATATATATATATATATATATATATATATATATATATATATATATATATATATATATATATATATATATATATATATATATATATATATATATATATATATTTATATATATATATATATATATATATATATATATATATATATATATATATATATATATATATATATATATATATATATATATATATATATATATATATATATATATATATATATATATATATATATATATATATATATATATATATATATATATATATATATATATATATATATATATATATATATATTTCTATCATTTATTCATAAGTTTTTATTTATATAAAGAACACAAGTTTACCTTGCCATCAGCAGTACAAGCAGCGAACACTGTACTAGAATATGGAGCCCACTTCACATCTCCCACGGGGGAACCCAACTCGAACATGAATAGCGGCTCGCTATTTTAAAAACATTTTTTTTATAAATATAAATGTATATGTATTATTTTTCTAAGACTTTTATTAACATTATAATATATAAGCTTAAAAGTTTAATATATATGGTAATAATATTTTTATATATTTCCATATGCATTTTCTAAAAAAAGTACGTAGTGCGAAGCGCCTGTGCTTTGTACTACGTTTACACAATTATTTAAAGAAATTATAAAATTATTATACTGTGTTTAAAGATTTGTACTGTAACTTACTCTCGTCCATCTTCCCATATCTTCACTCTCCAGTCTCCAGAACAAGATGCGTAAATACTATTATTGAAATAATTATAGTGAATCCTGTACACTGGCATGTGGTGTCCTTGGACTGATCTTACATAATTACGATTGTATTTCAAGGAACAAGTATGTATCATGCCGTCTTCGGTGCCTACCATGAAAATATCTGGTTTCTCTGGGTGGAAGCAGATACAGCTGCCACAGCCTGTTTAACATATGAAAATCTTTTAATATAATTACTTTAGAGGACGTCGTGGCACAGAGGCGTAGCGTTTTTGGGTTCAATTCCTACTCGGGGAAGATGGATTTTTCTATTTCCATTCTCTTCGTTCTGGAAACTAGGCAAAGCGCGGTGTTGGGTTTTGCCACTAAACACGCAATGACTCGAAAAAGGCGGAAGGCGAAGGGTCGGAAAAGCAGAGACTAAGCAACGAAGTGTCTTAACACTAGGTTCCTGTGATTCCTGCGGTTTCCTCTGCCTACCCTGCCATGTGTGGGATGAAGCCTGAAGACATAAAAAATCAATAACATACTATTGACAGTAATCAAAGTGCCATCAGGTCCAGGTATTGGCGGAACACCGGAATGCAGCGTTATTATTGTAGTCGCCTGCAACTCTCCCTGCATCACGGCCCACTGCACTACACGCCCGTCACCCGATATCGAGAAGAACGATGCTTCACCGTCTATAAGACGAGCTCCCCAACGTATCTGTTTGTATTTAAATAGTAAATTAAAGATATTTTACTGCACATACTAAACTATTCTTAAATACGACTTAGCAATATAATTATTAAATATCAATAAGTACTTCATCTTTAAGAAGTGTCAAATTAAATAATAGAACATATTTAGAAATCTAATCACTAATTGAAATATATTTCAGACGAAAATACGGCGTGTAATACATAATAATATACTTTGTATTTCTATTTCCCCAATGGAGTATCTACCCACTTTGATTTGCTACATCTAGAAACTGTATGTTATGTTTATTTTCTCACCTCCCATACAATATTGCTATGTTTATCTCTGACAGAGTCCGATTTGTATTGATATGAAGATTCAAGAGTCAGTTGGGCGTTGTATACGCACACGTTACCGTCATAGCGCCCTGTGAAATATATATATTTGATAAGGAAATTATAATATTTTAGCTCAAAAATTGCGTAGAGACTGATCCATGTGATGATTCTTTGTTCGACGTCTTCTTGGAAACGTTTTTGTGTTTATATATCACTTTACAGTAGCTTTAAATTATTAATAGCATATGTAACATATTTTTACACTCATATTCATTATTAAAATTAATCAGTCTTAAAAGAAGAGTTTCTTTCGCTCGCGCATATTAACTCTCGATCTATCTGACTCGAATGAAAAAAAAAATGTTTTTAACAGGATGATTCTTTTATCGAGGAACCATACCTTATAACTTACCGAGGAAATTAGGACATATTATATCAGATTAATCGTTTCTGTGTACGTACTACCTAGTCAGACTATGTCATAGAGTACACTATATAAGAATTATAGTTATTTCGAACCGTGGTCAAACGGTAGAGAAGCCACAGCAAGCTTTGCAATTAGTACCTATTGGTATTAACTATTATTAATTATGAGACAACCTTATAATACAAATAAGGAAAAAAGATACGGTACGAGCGGAATCAATGACTATTGACAGTTGAATCATAGGATATATGTATATGATGATAGTGTGATAGTTTAAAAAACTAAAAAGTAAAAAAAAATCTGCATTGGTGCATGTTTCCAATAGGTTACTTAAAAGGCGCCCACGCTTTTTTACATTGCAGTATATTTTTTAACAAATTTCAAATTTTAAAAATATATTGTATCGGTCTTTTATGTACTTTTGTTAATTTATTTACAACATTTTTATATTATATTGTTATCGATACTTCAGAGGTATGCAAAATTACAAATTAATAGGAAATTATTTGTCGTTAGTAAAAGAAAAGTTTATATAAGAAAAATCTTCTTAGATTGGCCTCAAGATCTTGAGGCGTTATCTTTATAAACCTTTTAATGGTCGGCACAAGTTGTCCTTGTCAGAAGGTGAAGGTGGTGGAATGTTCTATTTTCATTTTCTTCGCTCTGAACAACGCAAAAGCGTGGCGTTGAGTTCCCCCACTCAACACACAATGCCTCGAAAAAGGCCGAAAGCAGGGATGAAGCAACGGAGTGTCCTAATACTAGGTTCCTATGGTTCCTGCAAATCCCTCCGCCTACCCTGCCATGTGCAGGACAAAGCATGAAGACATAAAAAAATATATACATTTACGTAATAAAATCCCATATATTACATTTCTGAAGTGATAATATAATCTGGGGGCATCTTGGAATATAACAACAATATAACTTAAACGATACTTCAGTTGATTTCTTACCAACGCAGATAAGATAAGGGGTTTCCTTGAAAACATCAAGACAAATAACCGGCGAATCTGTTATTACGGAATATTCTGGATACGCTGGATTCTTGATACTGTATAGGCAAAGACACCCTTGCTTCTGCTGTTGTGTGAAATCCACTAAAAAAATACTGTTATTTACCCAATCTAATTACGCTATTAATAAGTAGATAATGATCGTCCTGGCGTAGAGGCATAGCATCTCTGTGTAAACGAAACGGTTTGTGGGTTCGATTCCCATTCGGGAAAGATGGTTTTTTCTTATTTCGATTTACTTTGCCCTGGAAACTTGGCAAAGCGCAGCGTTGAGTTCCGCCACCCAACACGCAATACCTCGAAAAAGGCGAAAAGGAGGGACGGAGAAAGTTCCTATGGTCCCTGTAGTTCCCTCTGCCTCCCCTGCCAAGTGCGGTATAAAGACAAAAAAATCACAATATATATTTCAACATATGTTTATCAAATTATTAGGAGGAGTGTTTTAATTTCAAAAGCTTTTATGTTTACTCAAATAAATGTATAAATAGAACACATACACGATCCATATGCTACGGCAAATAGATCCTGATAGTGTGGATTCCACTGAACCTCACACACTGCGTGACTCCGCATGGGTTCAAATTGAAACTTCCATAAAGGAAGCAAAGATCCCATCCCTTCACGAAATTCGTCTGATGGATCATCCCAGTAACGGTAGTCTTGAGCTTAGCGGAAAAATAAATATTTATAAAATATTTAATATTTTAAGTAGCATCAATTTTGGTAACAGTATTTCTGCGAAGATACACGGTCTACTTTTGATATATAATAGAATATAGTATACTAATCGAATTATTCAATTTTCATTTCTCTACAAGAATTTTTCTTAGTTAACAATACATGTATACAATATACATATCAGTTATGTTAAGCGACTGTTTAACAATTAATAATCACAATATTTTATTGTGTAGCTCCATTTTTATTAGCACGTCAAAAATAGGCATTTGACAGGAACTTTATTCTATTTATAGTACAGATTTTTTAAAAATTGATTTCAATTGCATTGCTAACCCTTGAACACTGTGATTCATTTAAGTATTTTATGATACAAATGTGATGTTATTTACAAATTTTTAGATTTTTGATATATATTTATATGCTTACCAATATCGTCATAAATGTTTTGGTTAACCAAACGCTCCAAAATAGTCCATGCCTCACGAATGCGCTGGGCAAGTTGCTCATCGTGTATTTGTTGGGCTGATTTAGCATGCTTTGTAGTTTTTTTACGAATCTGAAGTGGAATAATTATTTAATTTGTCATAAAGTTTTTTTTAAATTATTTTCTTATTAACTTAATATATTTCTTATATTATTAAGATTTTCAAAGTGGTAATAACTAAGGATAGAAAAATAGTTAACTCGAGGGCGCAGGTTAAAATCCCGCTGCGTTCAAATTTGTATATTATGTTTTCTTTATGCATTGATATATTTTTTTTTATAGCGTATAGACAGTATTTAAAGTTAGTAACATGACATTATGTGTAAATCCAATTGAAAATATTTTTAAAGAAAAAGAATTAAATAAAGTGAAAAAGCACGTGAAAATTAAAGATAGCTTCTCAAATGTGATTCAAATATGCAAGCATTTTGTTTACTTTAATATTTTTTAGTTTTATCCCCCACACAATAGAGTAGGTTTAAAATAGTCTGTCTTTCAACTAACGCTAACTAAAATTTTTTAACGTTTACAACTAACGCTAACGCTAAGTTAGGTCACTTCTCCTGCGTCAGTGTAGCCTCAATTGCCTTGCACCTACATTGATAAAACAATATAGATTTAAGGAATTAATATGTTTTTTGAATTGATAACAATAAATTAGAAGCTATTTATAAATTATTAAGTTAAAAATTATTATGCAAAAATTCACTCGTTTGGGTTTCTCTTCCTCTTTTTCACGTTGTTTTCTGGCATAGTCCTCTTGATAATAATCGAATATGACACATTGTAGACAAGTTGCGCCATAGGTAGCTCTAGGTGGTGGAACTGTTTGCGTGTCTACAGACTGTAAAGAAAATTTTACAATATTATATTTATCAGATAAATAATAGAAATTAAAATAGTTATATGTAACTAAGAATTGTTAACGATAAAGATTGATGTTGTGTTAACTTTAAATAAAGAAGAAGGCCTCTTCCAAAGCTTTACAGTATATGATTGTAAACCATATATGAACATATTTAATCTTCGTTTCTTCTATTCGTATCTTTCGTCTTCTAATAAATTGTCTTGTATATAAATATTTATACTTACGTAACGGAAACTTTTAATTTAATTTTGATCCAATTTTAAACCTGGGATTAATTTGAATTTTTGAACGCACGTCAAGGATCAATCAATCAAAACAATACAATATTTTAAAACAGAATTAACATATAGATGGTATATGATGGTGGTATATTCATTAAATTTTGTGTTGTTATAATTAATTTATTCTAACCCTTTTAGGAAAGTTGTATGTAAGCGCAGCTCTTTCGCAAAAATTAAACTGATTGGCGAGTTTTTTCACTCTTGGCTTAATGTCAAGAAATTCTTCTACAATTTCTTCATCTGGTCCTTCTAAGAAAGTAAAACAAAACAAATTACTATTTGTTATATAATAATGTAACATATAGAAATATTTTTATATACGTTAAAATATATATTATTTTTTATTCAATTATAACATTTTTACTTACTTTCTTCAGGAGCGGCTTCCTCAACAACTTCCTCAGGAACAGCTTCTACTTCTTCACCACCCTCAGCTTCTGGTTGTACTTCTTGCTCTTCAGTCACTTCTTTAGGCCTTTCTTCTTCTTGAGCTTCCTCTATATTAGTAAAATATATTCTCATAAAGAATTAAATAGAACTAGATAAATTGCTTGCTTCTAATACGAATAATAATACAAACAAAAGTTCAGAAAGGATTCTAAAGATATGCACTGTAGTGAGCTATGCTAGTTCCTGATTGCTGACTACCGTGCAAAATATAGAAGAGTATTATAATATAATGTTTTTATTTGCGATTTATGCATATAAAACATTTTGTTTTACGTCATCATCAGTATTAATTTACATCATTATTTATAAAGTTACTTAGACTTGCAGTATTACTCTACATAATCAATTGTTACGTTACTTGGAGTAATAAATACCATCTTTGACTTCGTCGGCTACTGGTTCTGGTTCAGGTTCCTCTTCCTCTTCTTCTTCAGCTGCAGATTTCTTTACTTTTGCTTTTTTAGGTCCAGCGTCATCAAATCCCACCATACCTGACATCATTATTATTTCATATAGTAAACTAAATATAACTTCTACGATATCAAAATAGTGATAATTTGAATTCATAATAACTATTTAATTATTACGAATATATTGAAATATTATTATGTTTTTAAAAATACCATATCCAGCTGCAATTTGAGCTTTTGCTTCGTCACAATCTTTTCGTATAGCTGTTCCTTGGTATATATAAAGTGGGTAGGCTTTTCCATAGCTGGGTTTAGCTTTAATGATAAACTTTCCTTGGCCGTAATGATATGCTACTTCGTCGGGCACCCATTGAGGGTTAATCGTAGTCAGAACCCTACCAACTTCTTCCTCAAGATCCTGACAAAAGAAAACAGAAGTGAAATGTATACGTTTATTGCATTTATTTGCGTATTTCAACGTAACTTACGGCTTCAGGGACATCTTCTTGATCGTCAGGTCTTATAAGAGCTCGCGGCTTCAACCAATCCAATGCTTCATCTTCAACAAGATTAGCTCGAGACTTTGTTGCTACATCTTTCTGCTAAATAACGTATACAATCATTTTTTTAACTTTACACATTACATATTAAGAAAATGCGAAAAAGCCTACATCTAAACGTAGCAGTGTCTTGGTTATGAGTACTGTATCATCATCCTTTTTCAAGGCGCGTTTTATCATAGCCTTTAACATTTTGAGTATTATTTGAAGCGTCGGAAGAAACAAGTTTACTAGAGCGTGGCAAATCGCGGACTACTTCATGTTTTAACGTTTACAAGTTCTGTTTTATGGCTAAATATTCTATTTGCATATTATTTTATGACATCTTTATTGAGTATGATCATGTCACAGGGCTATAAATATAACTGGCGTTTTAGCCGAGCAAAAGCAAGCGTAAACAAATGATTAAAATTCGTTGCCAAAGTTGCGTGCAGCAGAAGCAGTCGAAAAGTATTTTATATATATTTAATTGGTTTTAATATACAAACGAACACGCGAGCATCAAGTAATTATGTACTTACATCGCTGTCATCGTCAGAAGACATAATAACTTAAAGTAAAAATTATATAATTTTATAAATAAAAGTACTACCAATACTGTCTAATAACACTTATCTAACTGCAGTGCCTTTTCGTTAAAGCATATCTCTAGTACTAACAAAGGTGTAAACTGCATAGCATTGATTTAGACTCGCATTTACTAGTACTAACAGACAACAGGCACCAAAAGTTTCATAGAAAAATATTTCATATAATTATTTTTATTTTTTTCAGCTCGCTCTTAGCAGGGTAGGCAGAACCTGAGTGTTGAGTGGTGAAACTCAACGCCACGCTTGCCCAGGTGCCAGGGCGAAGAAAATGGAAATGAAATAATCTACCAAATAATTACTTTAAAATTATTACTTTTACGCTTTTATTGACGTAGTTTAATTCATAATCTTCTGTTAAAAAAAATTAAAGTGACATATTTTAATTATTTTTCAAAAAAATGTACTATAAGACGAAATTATATAAACTTTCATCTGCGTCCGCTGTGAATGCTAACCGTACTCAGTTCATAAATTACAGTTCCGTTGGGCGTGTCACCAAATTCTAATTAGTCCTCGTGTCTGGTATTAGCTAGCACAAGACAGTACGGCACCACAGTACTATGAGCATTAACAGCTTTTATAGCAACAGTCAAATTTACATTAGTTCCTTTGCGGCGGCCGCTATTACCGATTCTTGATAAGGCTTTTGCCCAAGACTTTTAAAATATTTTATTTTTGGATCTTCGTTAAAAGGTAAGTATAAATAGAATTTTATTTTTAGAAATGTTTTACATGCCTATATTTTTCATGTATTAACATTTAATTATGCCGATTTATTAAAGAATTGCTTTTAAGATGTATTATAAAAATATTTCTACGAAATAATTGTAAAAATGTATATCTGTATCTACGTGTACGTACAAAATATATCTGTAACATTTCATAAAATCTTATATGGACTTATTAGTTGACAAATTCTACCAATTACCTTTATAAATCAAATAAATGGCCAAAGTAAACGATGAAATTTATTTAAATAGCTTTATTTTAGGTACATTAAATTAATTATGTAATTTTTATATTATCCGCGTACTTGTAATACTTATTAAGTTCTATTCAACTAGCATATATTTATAAAAAGCAAGGGATATCGTGCCCTGTTTGGTTTTCTCGCTTGATGGTGCATATTTAATTCGTAATAATGACTGAATGAGTACTTGTTTATCCACGATATTCTTGTATGTTCTTTTATTTTTTTGTGTACATTTTTATTATACATTAATGTTTTTTATAAGAGATAAAGATTCGTCATCCATCATTGGTTATCGGCCATCCGTCATAATGTATACCGTTCAACTGTGTGGAATATCAAGTCGCAATCATCTTGATCAATTAAGCACGTTACAACTGCGCCGTTACAATAGTGCCTCATCGAGCGATATAAAACGTTAACAGTTACACTTTTTTATGCCTTTGTTATGTATATGTGCAGTTGCGTGTTCGTTAAAATACGAGATTTCCGGTTCTCACTAATTTGTAACTATTAAAAGGTCAAAGAACAGAATATATTTATATTATAAAGGATAATTTGAAATATATTTAGGTATTGCTATTATGTAGTAGCTTAGTATTTCAAGGGGTCTGTATTCAGGCTCCGGATTTTTCTTACAATTTTGCCCAATGTATGTATATATATATATATATATATATATATATATATATATATATATATATATATATATATATATATATATATATATATATATATATATATATATATATATATATATATATATATATATATATATATATATATATATATATATATATATATATATATATATATATATATATATATATATATATATATATATATATATATATATATATATATATATATATATATACTACTCTTTTAGTAAAGACAATATTAAAAAAGTAAACTAAGTAATTCCTTAATTGCATATAAAATGATAGCATAACTCTCATTATAGCAAATTATTAAGGAAATTCAAATTGCATAATAATTAAAAATATGAATTATTGTGCAACCCCTAAAGTAAATGCACAGAGTAAAAATAAAATATATCCAGAAAATGTATCTTCACGCTTTTCCTATGTAGTAAAGAGAACATAGAATTAGGACACGTTGTTCCTTAAATTAGGTCCCATTTTCGCAAAATCTTGGTCTACCAGAGTGAAAAATAAAAATATAATCGTTTCTCCAACTCATAATCAACGTACATAGTGTATACAGTCATACGCTCTCATACTGCGCCATGATGATGGCTTTGGTAAATATTGGCAATAAAAAAATTAAGTCTCTGACAACGCTCCAATGAAGAATACCGTTTCGGTAATTGTTATTATAGCAATAAAATCAAATAGGTTCCGTGCTTTTTAATTTTTTTTTTTAGCTTCACGTTATTTAGTCCTTGCTTACTCCGTCCCCACTTTCCGCCGTTTTCGAGGCAGTGCGTGTTGAGTGGCGGAACTCAACGCCGCGCTTTGCCTTAGATGCCAGAGCGAAGAAAATGGAAATAGAAAAATCCATCTTCTCCGACTGGGAATCGAACCCAGTAACCGTCGCGTTACAGGCAGACGTTGTGCCTCTGCGCCACGACGGCCGTCCCTTTCAATTTTCTTTTTAAATAATTGTTATAAGCATCAATTTAGTAAACAATAGTTATGGAATACATTAGAAAAAATAGGTCGTAAAACTTTATATAAAATAACACAGATGTGCAAAGACAAACACAAGACTTGGCAATATCATATCAATGTCTGCTAAAAATATATATACAAAATTCTAGGTCGCCTATAGCGTTTAGGTAGCCTGAATAAAACAAACGAGCGTTAACGAGACAGAAAGCAAATTGTCAGCAATTTACTTTGATAGCATTCGTGATCACTCGTCCTATCTAAAACCGATTCGATTAACTACTGTAATTTCAGCCAAAATTAAACGCTTCCAAATGATATGATTCTGCCACAGCCAAATTAAGAGACGATCACGATATGCCGCTTATTTACAGTGAGCCAATTTTGTTTTCATTACTCACTCTTAGACGATTAAGCAGCATTCCTAGGGATTTTTCAGTAGATTTACTTCGCCATAGCAAAGGGAACCTAACTGGCTTATTCCCTTGTGGGCTAGGTATCTAGATTAGGTACCAAATCGGTTATTATCAAGTTTTGAAGTCGGTTAAGTTTGTATGTACTGTACGTTGAGATATATTGCTGTTGTTGTTTCTATTGTTTTAAGTTAACAAGCGTATATACATATTTTTTAATAATAATGTACCTTGTTAAGAGATTTATGTGAGGTTAGAATTTGTTACTACGACATATATTTCTATGCAATGGATAAATATAATTATGTAACGTCTTGAACTATTCTTAGTTACGATTTGAATTAAAGGTATGTTTTGATAAACATAGTATAAATACTAAGGATAAATAAATAATGTAGATTGTACATGAGGTTAAAGCTCTTTAAAAAGTAAAGTATTTGTAGTAGTGGTGTAGTGGTAATCGTGAAGCGTTGGATGTAAATGTTTGATCGATAAAATATAATTTTGCAATACTATGTTTGAATTATCTATATCAGTGTCTGGTGATGGTGTAGTATTTATCTAAATAGATTTATATTTTTGTGAGTGAATTATAATATAATGTTTGTAGTTTAATGTGTTTTTAACAATTCTTAATTAGAAATACATACCTTTTTGGGCGCCATACCAACTAAGCTTTCGTATTCATTTTCTTTTAAAAGCAATTAAAAATCTTCATCAAAAGTTTCAGGACATATAAATGCCATAGGTGAAAATATAAAGCAAGTTTGGGTATTATTTAGTAGTGCGCGCGCAGTTCGTCGTTACCATGACTACGGAGAGGGGCTCCCCTTATCTTTCCAACCAGCCAGTGAGTCCGGAGGTTTTATATGTGTCTCCGGTTTTAAGGACTAGGGATTAATTTTTATCAAGCCTATTTAGGTAAGTTTTTTTATGGTAAAATTCTTACCCAATTAGATTTATTAATAAAATATAATTCATAGCAATCAGTTGTTAATTGTTATTAGTAAAAAACCTACACTCAAAATGATGCTAAATTGTAAATGTACTGTTGATATTGATTAGGATTGATATAACAACGAACAACGACTTGAGTACTAGTTCCGTCACTGATTATGGAACTCTATTTGAACTTATTACAAATTTATTTATTAAAATGATAATTATATATAACTTTGAAGCCTTCATTTATTATACTATAAAAATCAGTGGGTAGGTCTTAATGGCGGAAATTTGATATACTTGAGTAGAGAATTGAAAATATTTTATTCACACTAATAAAGCTCGAGACGTCAACCATCCAATTTTACAGTCCACTGTGTCACATATTCGAATTCAGACTGAGAAAAAACCAATTCCTCAAATATAACTATTTCTATTCGTGAGGCTAACATAGAATGAAGTGTATTTATGTACAGTTTCGGTAAATCAGTAAACTAATCTAGGTCAAGGTTTGGGCTTAGAATTCATACCGCTATGAATATGTGCATTAATAAGCACATTTCGTATATGTAAACTTCATAGACAAGTAATATGTTTCTTTCTACTTCATATAATGTTATGGCTAATGTGATTATAATATTATAATAAATTATACTTTCAACAAAAAAACTATTTAATACCTGGAGCTATATACAGGTAAATTTATAGATATTATGCTAGCCAAACACTAAATACCGTCTCTGTGTGTGATTTTTTGTTTGAATAACGTATATGAACCTACATAAATATTATCTTCATTGCAAGTTTACTATGACTACGTTCCTATTTTTTCATCTCCTATCCTAGTTATTTTTTTTAAATAATAATATAGTAATAATAGCATATATAATGATGGCATAGGGAGTAGAAATTTCCTCTGCTTATAAAGACATTCTGTTCTTTATTTTACGTGTTGAAGGGCGAAACTAAGCGCTACGATTCTCGTCACTAAAGCAAAGAAAATGAAAATAATCCATTCTCTCCCAATGGGAATCGAACCTGCAAACGTCGCGTTTTCGTTGTACCACTATGTTGAGACTTTCGAAACAGTCAAAATGTTTTTCTTTTATTTAATATTTCTATAATTTCATTTATAGAACTTGAAGTGGTTGTACAAAGTAATTAAGATGTCGGCTGAATGGGATAAGCATGAGGAATGCATTACATTTTTGAACGAACCAGAGGACAGTGGCATTGATAGTGACAGCAAGTTGCTAGAAGATGATGGCCAAGTAAGTTCAAATTCAGACGTAATATAAAAAATATTTCACTTAATATAGAATAAAACTAATAATGTACAAGATATTTTTCAATATATTAACGTGTGCATAGATACCAACAACATAAATTTCTGATTTAGATTTATAATTCTAATCAATCTATAGTCGTGAATACAGATTGCAAGAAAAAGAAAATATTTAAATATAAATTGTTCGGTGATTATTGATGATTTCTATTAATTATCTGTAACTTCAACAATAGAACGACAAAGTTAATGCGAGAAAAATATTAATGGGATTGGTCGTACACATACGAGTATAATACATTAGTTATTATGTACAGTCAGATTGCTTTTATCTAATAATTATCATTATACGCTTTACACGGTCCTTTAAATGTATGTAACCTTGTTTGTGAATTTCTTATAGACCTTAGTTTTATGATTTTTAACATGTTAATCACATAAAAATAGTAACCGATTTTATTAATGATGATTGCTAGGTAAATTTGAATATTTGTTTATTTTTTTTATAAAACATATACATTTTTATGTGTCATAAACTCGACTTGCAAGATACACACATAACTTCTATCCGTCTTAATCCAGCTGTTTGTGAAAGTTGCTATCATATATAATAATGTCTGGTTAGTAACACGTAATGTCTGTTAAATGAAAGGGATGTGGAAAATGATATTATTTCGAAATTAATTATAATTAGAGTAAAAAGTATAGAAAGTGTATACCAAGTTTCCTAGAAATATTAAATGTATTTATTACTTCATCTTATATATTATTTATGAATAATTGTGTTATTGTTATGTACTAATTGATTTAGTTAAAAAAATTCTTATAGTTGTCAATAATAAGCAATGAGGATAAACAGAACGAGTGGTTGCGCGCTTCAAACGAAAACTTTGAGGAGCGAATGGTAAGATGACAGTTTTAGTATGCTTTGTTAATATAATAAAAAGAAACGATTATTTCATTAATTTTCTTAATGTAACTTGGTTCCACCCATTTCCTTCATTTATAAACATTACGTGTGTTACCAGGAAATTTGAAAATATTTATATAGTAAAAAATGACACAGGTCACAGGAAATGTAGCACGTAGCGTGAATGACATTTATGACGAAGTAAATAAACTTCATATTAACTTTTATAAATATTTTTAGTTTATACGACATTACGTGTCTCTAGAATAATTGCTACAGGAAGACGCGAAAGTAACAAGGGAAGCGGAAATCATAAATTTTTTCTTTTAACAAGTTACCTACTATATGCTACTGCTAAACTACTTTATTAAGATACTTTTTTAAAAATATGTATTAATTTAAAATATGTAACCAATTTAAAAAATCTTGTTTTTATTTGCATTGTAGAATAAAATAGAAGAAATGGGGGGCGATTTTGAAAGAACACCTTTGATTCCATGGCAAAAGTCTCGCGATAACAGCGATAATCTCTTCAACGTGTCTCCTCATGATAGATCGTCTCCACCACTGTACGAGGTAGAACTGACAGCTTCTGAGGAAGACGAAGACACGTCTGTCCTTGAACTAGTCATTCCAGTACCATCAAACAAGTTCAAGAGATTACCTAAGAAGATGGAGTGTACTTTCTTCTTTAAGGTGGTATGTTGTTTCCGTCGTTAAAAGCTCGAGAAGTTTTTGAATATTAATTAATTTATTATTTTTTAATTATGTATTAAAAAATGTTACCAACTTTACTTTATTATATTCAAGTATATTATTTTTATTGAATTTGTAATATATGTGTATCGCATTTCACTTTAATATATTATTTCCAAGTTACAATTATTTAAATAGTTCTTAAGTGAACTTGTAACAGAATAAACTTGTAAAGATGGAAAGAAGAAAATCCTAAATTCAATGTTGTTCTTACCTGCTTTTGAATATTGCATGTTGGTGTTGTAAAAAATAGGACAAATATAGCTTATTCCTTCATTTTTTAAAAATAAAATTCTTTTTTTCAAAAAAATGATACGTGACAAATGTGAAAATTTAAATATTGTAAGTTAATATATATTAATTAATGGATATAAACTATATGGGTATAAGTATCAGAATTATAGTAACAGTTATTTTTATGGTTTTAAGTTTTTAATCCACACTAAGGATAGAAAAAACACTTAAAGAAAAGAAACTTAAAAAGTTTGAGTGCAACGGAAATTGAACCAGCGCCTTTTGGAAACCGTCCAAGACGATCCTTGGATGGAAGATACGCAAGTTCATACCCAATACGTTCAATTTTTTATGTTTTCTTTAAGATTTCTTTATAACAGTAGTATTTTTACAATTATCCTTATACCATATTTATCATATTTTTCAGGTAAAATAACATATATGTATGTACCTATGTAGGTACACCTATTTTAATTACAAATGAACATATCTATTATCGATTAAGTGTAAATTTCTAAATTATTATTGTTATATTATGGTTATATTGTGCATATTTTAATATGTATGTAAGTTAGTGGAAAATATTGTTTTAATCTATGGAAGAAACGTTGTCAATTATCTTTTATGTTTTTTTTTTATTTTAAACTTATTTAATTTAATTTTAATGATAAACTTAAATTAAAAGAAATAATTAAATATGTAACTTTTTTGTCGCTTGTTATAAATAAAAATAATGTTGTTTATTTATATAAGTGTGTGTACAAGCAATTTACGCACAGTATATATTTTGTAATAGGTAACTTTCTAATAAAAAACAAACTACATTTATTGGTTGTGTTAACATTGTGTTTGCGATATATGATAGCTTGGTTCTTGGCATGTTGATAAAAAGAAAAGACTGATTTTGGCCAAAAACAATTATAATTAATTTGCTAATAATTTTGTAATCATAATATTTTTATAAAAATGTTACTTCTATACTTGTCTCTGAATAAAATGCATATTTCGATGAGTATCAGTGTTTAATTTAAGGGTAAGCTGGGGAATCGTGTAAGGGTATTATGTTCTCACTTTCCAAATTTGAGAGGTCGGTAGTAATACGTAAACTTGGACCATCAAAGTTTCTGACTCTAGTCATCGTAACATTTCTCTATGTAATATCACAAGATCTACGTGACGATTTCAAGCTTTCGATTTTTCTATACCTATGAGAATGTTAATGATACTAATTCATTTTTGTTTCGTCAAGGAGCAGTTTGTAGCTAATCGTGGTAGTGTCCACACGAAATGTTGCAAATTTTCGATTTGACATTCCTCTGATTTCAAAACATATAATAATAAGATACATCATATCAGAGCGAGAAATTTTAAGAAAATATTAAATTTAGCCTATGATCATCACATAGTGTCACGACAACCAAATATTTTTAAGTTTATGTAATCAAGGATACGAACGTTTATGTTTCTTTTTCCCGCTAGCAAAAATACAAAAAAATTGAGCATAAAAATATAAAGGTATATAATTTTTTTTAAGCTTTCGTGGGACTTCCTACTTGAATATTTGAAATTAATTTCAGCTTGATACAACTACGAGCTATATAGCCCGAAAGAGGGCAAATAAAGTGATTCTATAAGGATCTGTTTTTTCTTTTAAGGTACAGAATCCTAAACAAACTAAACCAAACACAAATTCATACAAAACTTGTATGCACTAGTATAGCATAGATTAATCAACTTAAACTTCTCGACTGTTGAAGTGAAGTTGTATTTGGCCATGCTTTACACCAAAAGATGTCTCTGACACGTTTTTATAATTTCGCTACCCCCTAATAGATGGCATAGTGGATAAATAATTATAAATAAAAAAAAACAAATTATGTACATTACAGGTTTTGTAAATATAAACATGATAAAATATTTTATCGATATTCATAATTTTTATCCAGTATCCATACTGTTCGATAATAATATTATTTTCCCACTCTGACAGCAGACCAAGAACGGTGTTGAGTTCTGCTATTTAATGCTAGGTGTTCTGAATTTAAACCATAAGCAGAGACGGTATTGTCTTAACTCTAGGTTCTCTATGCATAATTTATTTGGCGCTGTAATAAAGCAAACAAACGCCTTAAAGCATACAATATAAATAAAATGAATGTCATAAAGACAAAACCTTTCCTTGAAACCCTCATTAATACCCTCATAGGTGAATTGAATGATAACAGCTTTAGTACGAAAATTTTAATGTAAGGATCTGACGGGGTCCGCGCCCATGACCCATGAGGGCTCCCAAATGACCTGTAAAACGCAACGTGATCTATTGCTATTTGTTTTGAATACTTTTGAATTAGGCTCCAAATTCGCTTTAGCCCAAACGACCTGATAGCTGAGCTGCATAAATTTTTCTACTATAAGAATGCTGAATAGATATACAAAGTATATAAGAAATTCTTTTGACAATTTCATTTTTCGTATCTGGAGTGTAAAATTGTTAGAATATAAATTCGTTAAAATTTTCTCTAATATTCGTGAAGTACATCGTAGAATATAAAATCGAAGACCACTTAAAGGCTCATCCTGATTTTGGACGTATGCCATCCACTTTATAACAGATTATAAAGTTTGCAGCCTCTATCTGTATGAAATCGATTTAAGATTATTTTATTAAATTATCTGTTGCTACTACTTGTTACATATATTTGTTATGCATTTAAAATTAGAAAACAATTATATTAATGCAGAATGGTTTTAAAATACCTATTTATAATTATTTTTGTGATTATAAATATTCTATATGACTTCGAACCTAAAGAACTAATATGAAATATAACCTTTTTTAAAAATATTTTTTTGCTTAGCATATAGTGACTTCTATAGGATTCTATAGGATATACTTAGCAAAATAAAAATATACGGCTGTTCACATACTTACACAAAAGTAATTTTGAGAAAACTGACAAAGCCTTTTAGCACGGGAAAATGTTACGTATAAAAATTTCTACATATTTTAGAAATTGTACAACTTTATCAATCTGGAGTAAATAATTAGTTTTTTCATATATTTGGCTGTAATTTACGAGTAATTTTAATTAATCTCTATAAATTTGAGTTTTTGTCAACTGACGTGTACCTATATTATAATTATATTAAGCATAAGTAGTTTCAATGTAAAAATTATATCAGTATTCTAACAATTAAACGAGTTATCAATAATATATGTGAAGTAATCCATGAATCGCAAAGGTTTATTAGCCCCGTACTGTTCGTCGCTTAGGCTGACGCACGTGAAGGCTATTTAATGCCGTCTGGGTGGTAGTCCGCGTGGCTGAATGGCGGGGCGGCGCCCGAGCGGCAGTCGCGCCTCACGCCCCGGAGGGGCTGCACGTATCCTCGATCCCTCTCGCGACTTATGTAACCATCCGCACGGAGTCCGCAGCCTCCGAGCCCCTTCCACCCACTCGCCTCCATCGACCCCGCGTCGCGACCCACGCTAAACCACACACCGTCGCGAATCGCGAACGTTCGCGGAACTACCACTGATAAACCTCAGGCCTCACATTGTGCAATTTATCAGCTGTGAGGTGACATAATCGACGCAGAATCAGCTCGGTGAGTTCTACTTCTGGAGGTGTGTTACATAACGGGAATGTAGACGCTCGAGCGCACACCGAGTGAGCAGGATGTGTCAAGGCCCCAATACTTGGAAAAATGCGTATTGTTCGCACCGGGTTCGATCGTAAGAGGTTATATTCATTGTGACTTTATGTAGGCACGGCTGACGTTGCATCAAAACGGTTCAGTTGTTGTTATAACCATAGGCGAAATATCCTTAAACGGTTACATAATGTGAAAAATATTGTATAAATCGTGATGAGAATTTTTCTTCGGGAGCTCGTCCATCCGTGGACGACAATAACATGAGGGTGATCTTGTGCAACTAAAAATAAATTGTAAAAGCAGAAATAAAAAAACTCACGGAATTGTTTTCAAAAGCTTCACCGCAATTTCTATGGTTCTTTGTTTTCTTAGTTCAAATATTCGTCTAGATTTAATTGATGCTTTTATGCTTGGAGCTAAAATGAAGTGGTCAAGTAAATTTTTATTTGACGTTGATTATTTTTGGTAAAGGTTTTTAAATGCGCCCATTATATCATGTTTGAAAAACATATGAAATAACTAATTACATAAATTAATTGCGGCCATTGTTGCCTCTCATTCATTTATTTTTATTTGAAATAGAACTCCTTAAGATTCCTAATAAAAGGTGTAGAAATCGATCGCGCCTCTTTCTGAAAAAAAGGGACGACTTATTTGACGAGAGGATTTTGTATGGATCATAAATATACAGCGAAATATTCAATGTAATAATATTGTTAAAACTCTTAATAACACTGGCATAAGAAGCTTCAAAATTATATAATTATTAGTCATAAAGTTTTCATTGAAATAATTATTTTGATTTTATATATTTTTTATAATAGTACAAAATTAAATAACAAAACAATCATTAATCATTATTCCATTTTATCATTTAAGTATCTGTTACTTTAGTAGTTGTAGCTACGATAGAAATTTCATTAAGTGAGCAAATAAGAACTGTTCCGTTACAAAAGCGTTATTCTGACTCACTGGTTAATTCATCAAAGCCTATTCTAATCTCCATCTGTCTGAATTCTGCAATCTTGTCATCAAGTTTGAGTGAATATGTCTAGATATATATTATGCATTTGTATAGGCATGCATAAAACGTTCGACATGTGTATAACCTACATGGTAATCATCCTAATTAATAAACATTTTAAAATAAACTATTTTAACTAAACATAATAGTGTCTATTTTGGTATTAGAACATTTTTCAATTTCTTTTTTGTTCCCTATAATGTCTCTGTATGTCTGTGACCACGGAAAAAGAACACACATTAATTAATTTAAACTTTTTTTGTACTTTTTTTTTTTGTAGGAAATTGCAAGGAATCAATAAGAAAATCTTCCCATGTATGGCTATCTCAGCGTCTTATCTTGCCTACACAAATTATTTTATTATAAATATTCCTTATTGTTAGGCATATATTACTTTACGCTGACAGCAAATACATTATACTTATGTATTAGTAAGCGATATTTACATCCGCTAAATATTAATAATATCGTGCAGTATATTAGTATTTATAATATTTATTTAAATTTAAATTTTCATGCTCAAAAGGGATGTAGTGCATGAACTTTATATAATGTTTTTATAAATATAATATTATATCAAATACAAATTATAAACCTATTTTGTTTATAGTTTTGATCTTGTTTATTTTTATAATAGGTAAAATCTTTCTATTTTGAAAATAATTCTATTCGATTTGAAATAAATCTGGATGACAAAATTTCTACTACAGTAGTATCTTTAAAAATTCCCTCCTATTTTTTTTGAATTGCTTCATTATACGGTGAAAATATTTCACGGCTAAATATCTTACAGTACTCTAAAGAAAGATATTCTTCGCCGAGTCAAAGTAAAAAGCAAAAATAAAATAGCGATGCAAAGGTGCAAATCCTCGCCTCGAGCTCAGGCAATGTAACTATTACCTAGACATTTCAAGTTTTAAAAAAGATAAAATATCGACGTCCATTCCTGTATTATAAGAATGCAACCGTTCGGAATAGTTTACAAAATACTAACTCTCTTAATGGACGTTTAAAATTTTACTATAATTTAAAATAATTTAAAGTTGACTGACTAGCTTTATCCTTTGGAGTTTTTATCTTTGAAGACGACTATATTTCATAGAAACTTTTAAACTTTATTTTTTAAAGGTTGATCTTCCAAATTTTTTTGTTGTTCGTTTACGCTTATCGGAACGACTCTTCGCTCTACAAAAAACTTATGTAGAAATATATCAAATTTGAAATCTAAAAATTTGATATATTTCTAGTGCAATATTGCAGTTTCAGTGCAGTAGTTGAGCTTCATTACTTTTTAGATATGCTTGTCCATTTACAGCTTAATAAAAAGTAAAAAAATCCATTTAATGAATGGACGAGTCCAAGATAAATATATGCAATTTGAACCAGTAGCCCCGGAGAGTAGTGCGTTTTATAAATAAACTCTTTAGTTCTATAATACTAATTTTGATATTGATAGTGTCAATTATAAAAAGTTAGTAAATTTGTTAAGAATTATATGGGTTTATTAACTTCGTAGGTTCAAAATTTCAGAAAGTAGAAGAAACATTATAAAAATGTAATGTACAGAGTGCAATTTACTTATATTATTTAACGTTTCGTTATATCAGAACAACAAATCGGATGTAATATAAATCAAAGCATATAAAATTAAACAAAATAAATAACAAAATTGGTTTATAACAAGATTATTTTAATGTATCATTTTCAACATTTGCAGCAATTTGGTGGTTGAATACTTAATCTAAAGTATAAATTCTAACATGTAAATAATTTCGTAGCACTCTATTTTACGACTTTAATTTGAATAATTTCCTAAATATGTACGTATCAGACGTAGCTTTTGTATATACATGATGAAAATTAAATCAGTCATGTTAATGAGAAATCTGCCAAGCCTTGACGTGGCATAAAATTAATACTACCTTTTACCTTTTACTTAAATGATTATCAATAATCATGAAAATAAAATAATGGTATAAAGTAAGCTTGGTAGATTAAATACATACATATAACTATAAACATATATTTTATGTTTATACATAAAACGTATTTTTAACTTAAATATTTTTAAAATTATATGTACCAAATTACACAATGATCGGTCTATTTAGGATTAACGCTTGAAAGCGTTTAAAAGAAACTATTACTAACGTTTTCTAGAATAAGGGCTTCTCCTTTTGTCTTCTGGACATTTTAAGAGCTTTTCTTTATAAAAATATAAGTTACATGATGAAGTTATTTTAGTATTAATAAATTCTTTAATATATTTTTAAGTATGCTTTAAATTTTTATGTATAACATTACGTACTATGAATAGATATCATTGTGTTTGATCACTCTACTCTATTCTTCTGTTTTTTTTTTAGTTTTCTTTAAACTAAACTAAACCTGTGATTTCAATTCAATTATTAATAACATTTAACGAGATATTACTTTGTTAAATTGTATTGAATATTGTGGATACTATGAATGATTATTTCTTGTGTAAAATAATTTTATATATAAAATTGACGTACACGTTACACGAATCTATGTATAACTTAAACCTTTAATATAATATGTAATAACCGCTATATCTCTAACAATGTTATTTATAACATCGTAAAGCATTTAAAAATTCAATTTCAATCTACGATAACGTTGCCATTTCCATAATATTTTATCATCATTTATTTCGCCATATTCCTTTTGCCTTCTTCCGCTCATCAAGATAAATGATTTCTTCGAAATGAGGCAAATCGTCGGTCTTTTTTGGGGTTGCGTTGTAATATTTCACAATCCATATGATAAATGTTTACTTTGTGTTGTACCAATATAAAGTTTTATTTTTCAATGGTTAGTTTTGAATTGTCTAACACTGTGTACTAGTTAAAACTAGAAATATTATAATAATTATACACAATATGTTTGTATATATATATATATATATATATATATATATATATATATATATATATATATATATATATATATATATATATATATATATATATATATATATATATATATATATATATATATATATATATATATATATATATATATATATATATATTTGTATTGTTTGTAGAGACTTTAAGCCCCAAGAAGTATATAGGCTACATTTTGTAATAAAAATCAGGGGAGAAGGACATATTTCAAAATTATTTAAAAAAAATGTCCATCTATGCGAAGCCGGACTAATCTGCTAGTCTTATACGCTTGATTAAATTGTACCAAAGCTATAATTTAATATTGTACAGATATAACGATCTTTATTTCTAGCCGTCCCTTATTTAAATTAATATACTATTGTACTGACGGTAGACGTAATCAGGTATTACGAAAGTACAACAAAATTATAATGCAGATATTCTTTTCAAATGTCCATGCAAATTTAATTGGCACTAGAACTAATTGAATTGGATCAATATTCCCGTTATATTATTGGTATACATCCAACATTTATGTTCATATACGTTGATACTTTGACCTTCTTGCTAATGGGGCCTGAGGAGTGAGGTACCATTGTGCGTTTGATAAATGATTGTTTGACTGTCATCATTATTAAGTGAGGTGTCGGTCTATTATATCACTTCAATAACTTGTATACTTCGAGTTTATAACTATACAATAATAAGAGCAAAAGAAAATATATATATACAATAATGAAATAGAACTACCAGATTACACTGAAGTTATGTGTACGAGTTTTTTAGTTCATAACAAAACCTTTTACGGCTTATGTATGCATGCATTAATCTTTATGAATTTCAAATACTTGCAGTCACATCGGCAATGGGTAATATCATTTATAATGTGAATCCATTGTCAAAGCGCTGTTGTACACAATGCTTCCGTCGTCAGTCATGCAGCTGTCGTTAATACCACGTTTGTTGACGATATCATGTGATTCTTTATAATTTTATTCTAGTTTCTTTTTCTAGGCCAGCTTTGGCAAGAAAAGTAAAAAATAAAGAAATCAATAACATATAATGTTATATATAATGTTATGTATCGATTTTATACATTCACTCAGAATTAGCTAAGTACTGAGTATTAGCTAAGTATTGTACGCCGCCCTTCATGTACCTAATCCGTAACATTATCATATTTACCCTAAGGTGTTGAACCGTCAATAGCTTCAGTTTTACTGTGCTCTGGTAGTGCTTATATTAATATTAACGAATATGTATATACACATATAGTATACAATTTCATGAATTTAGTATTAAAATTGAATTGATCAAATGTAATAAATATTAAATGGCACGAAAGATACATATTTAATAGCGCTTGTTAAATCATTACTTTAACATATTTGCAATACTTGTCAATGGTATGAATAGCTGTGATGTCGGCCATTGTTAAGACGCTTTTGTACCCGAATGCTTCTGTATGCCCATCCCGTCAGTCCCGTCACAAATGACGTGTTTAGACTGGCGATGATTTATTACGTTAGCAATGTCGATACTTTCGATACCTTCTATAGCTCAAAGATGATTTTCTCGATTCAATTATCTTAACAAAGCTTAATAGGTGGTGAAATATTTTTTTCTGTCTTCACGCTTTATCCCGCACATGGCAGGGTAGGCAGAGGGAACTGCAGGAACAATAGGAACCTAGTGTTAAGACATTCCGTTGCTTAGTCTCTGCTTTTTTCGTCCTCACATTCAGCCTTTTTTCGAGGCATTGCGTGTTGAATGGCGGAACTCAACATCGCACTTTGCCTAGTTTCCAGAGAGAAAAAAATAGAAATAGAAAAATTGATCTTCTTCGAGTGGGAATCGAACCCACGAACCGTTGAGTTTACAGGTAGACGTTACGCCTCTTACCTATAACTTTTTTATTAGAAAAATACTCAATTTGTGTAGTAAGAGTAAAATGCGACATTTTTTATCCGACTCTATTTTTTAATACTAAATGTATTTTTACTTTCAAATATTGTGGTGTACTTTTATATACAGAATAGAGTATAAATAAGGTTAAAATAAATCTATCTTACCTTCCCAATTTGTCACAATTAATTTGCACGGACGGGCCAGACTTCTCATGATGGCAAAGCAAACACAACCTTTATATAATAAATAATAACATCAAGAATTAATGTATATATATATATATATATATATATATATATATATATATATATATATATATATATATATATATATATATATATAAATATATATATATATATATATATATATATATATATATATATATATATATATATATATATATATATATATATATATATATATATATATATATATATATATATATATATATATATATATATATATATATATATATATATATATATATATATATATATATATATATATATATATATATATATATATATATATATATATATATATATATATATATATATATATATATATATATATATATATATATATATATATATATATATATATATATATATATATGTATTACGGTATTTAAGTTATAAATGAGAACAAAATAACACTTGGAAAATCTTATTACATTTAGAACGTCTCGTGAAATTTAACGTAAAATATTTTAAGATATTTATAAAGTAACTTTTTGTTAGAGACGGTTTTGTACAGCTGAATTCTGAAAGCCTCACAGGTTTGCTCTTTCGTGAATGGCCTACTAATTTTCAAGTAATATTAAATTCCTACGGCAACGACAACCTATATTTAGGTGCGAGAAACTAGTTATTTTTATAAAGAAATTAAAAAATATATGTTTTGTTCTTTAAATATTTAGGTATATATTCAAGTAAGATTTTTCATTTAACAAATTATAATAAAATTTTAATAAAACTAAAATATGATTAATATTATAGCTACTAGCATCACTTTTGTTTAACGTAGTGCTTAGAATTACAATAACTCTAATTATTCCTAATTAGCTAAAAACATAAAAGTTTTTATGCCAAGTTAGGTTAGTTTTAGGTTTTACAGTACATATTATTTATAGTAGGTAAGTGAATCAATAAAGTTAATAATCTTAACTCGATTAGTTAGAACTTTCAAAAAAGGCAAGAAACTTGAAGGAATTAAGCCACTTAGTAGCAGTCCGCGGAAGGCTTCTGACAAGGATTGATTTTCCCACTTACGGCCTTAACATATATGTTAACTATGTATGTATTTTATGTCCTACAAAATTTGTATGTAAAATTTTAACAAGGCAAATGTCATATTTGTAAGCAATCTGTCTAAGGATCTTGAGAATTTATAATATTTATTGTTTAACATATTTCGTGTAATTTTTAAATTCAATTTTTGTGAACTAGATTTTCTTGTGGTGTAATAATAATATATATTTTATTTACTCAATTGCTTGTACCCTTGAAAACCCTGCTATAAATGAGAAAAAAAAACGAGAAATATCACTTAAATAACGTTAAGTGATTTCTAATAAAAATTGGTTTTATCATATAAACAATCATTTATCACTGTCATCTATACCCATGTAAAAATTACAATTCTTAATATGATTTGTAAGTTCTATTCTAGTTATACTTTAAGACCTAGTACTATATATAATAGTAATACTTGATGAAGTCACTCTCTTTGTTGTCACATCATAAATCATTGTTGAACACATCCAGTGCGGTAATTTCGTGTCACATACTACCCAGTCAATTTGCCGGGGGCTCTCCGCTCGTTACCAAGAACGTGATGTTGTCGAGTTATTGACATTTTTAGAGTGCGTCCCTTTCTACCATCTCTTCACATAATGGTGATTCAGCGAAGGATTTTTATTTTTATTAATTATAGCCAGCTTGTTTTCCTTTGAGATGATACAAAGGATGCAAAGAAAAGAAAATTATCTAATACAATTTTATTAATAATTTGTTTAGAATAAAACAAAAATATTCCTTTTATTACAGTTACAGTATTATAAATAAATATCGATTCAAATTACTAAAAATAGCAATTATTGAGGCTGTACAAGTTTCTACATTCGTCAGGTACAATTGCGGCGCTATTGGAATGTCATCAATTACACTTTACGACACCGCTGAGCGTTAAATCCTACAATCAAATTTTATCGCGCAGTTAAATTCATACAGTGTTGAAGGGTCAATTCCAGAAGGTTCACATTAAACGGCCATCAGCGTATCTCCAGTGCGGTCTAATCTTGCGAGATTAATGGCGTTCTCGTAGCATTGCTGTTAGCCGACCTATGGAGTTTCTTTAAAACGAGTCCTCGCAGTGGACTTGAAAATACTCAACGGCTCTTTGTGTTGGACGTAAGAGATCTTGTACTTCATTTACACTTTTCTCTTTTCATGTAGCTTAGTTGTTGGTTTGACGGAAGTTTGAAGTGCGTTGTTTTCAGTAAACCAACTTTACTGTTTTTATGTTTATTTTTGTTTGCAATCAGCTTGTTGACTGTTTTTAAGCTAAAATATAATATTTCAAGTTCTTTTTTAACACTATCTTGTATTATGCAGTATTAAGGACATTGCTCCTGATACTGGACACTGTGTTTTACACTTAATTTAGCTTTTAATTAATTAATAATAGGACACTGACTTATAATATATATTAATGTATATATAAATACAAGAGTAGTTATACTCTAGTATACGTTATCCATATGAATTTCTCGAGTAATGAATTTAGAGGTCAAAGGTTTCTTAATTATTTAATTTACCTTCACATGTAATGAGAAGATCACCCTCACAGGTCAAAATCTAGCCATGTTTGTACCAAGCATAACTTACAATACAATTTTATTACAGAATTACTATAATATAGTAATATTTTCTTAATTTATATCTGAAGTATCTGAAGTGTTACTTGCGCTTAAAATTTTGTAAGATATTTTCCTATATTCTATTTTATGCTTTATAAACAATTATAACTAACACTAATATTATATAAACATTCACTATAAAAATAAAAGTGAGCATCACTACAAAACTAAGCAACACTTTCAGCCTATTACGAATGAATGTAAATATCTTTATTTTTCTTTTCATTCGTTAGGAAGCTACTTTTTATGAAGCATATTATAGATTAAAAATACTAATTTTAATATTCTACATTTTATAGGATTATTTATTTATATTGACTTAACATAGACTTTAGTGGTCGGTTTTATCAGTTGTGTAGAAGTATACACGCAAACAATTGCAATGGAATTAAACATTTTATTAAATCATTTTTACTGTGTGCCATAGAGAATAGAGGAGAACCCAGTGTTAACACATTTGATCTTTATCAAACCTACAATAGCGTTATAGTCATACGCTGTTCCTTTGCGCCACGCTAGCCTATATTACTATTTTTTACACGATTTATCCCGCATATAGCAGGGTAGACAGTGAAAGCCGCAGGAACAGTACTAGTGCTAAGACACTCTCTTTCCTGCTTTTTGTCCTACGAGGCATTGTACGTGGAGTGGCGGAGTAGAGGAAACGCTTTGTCTTATTACCAGAGCAAAGAAAATGGAAATGAAGTATTTTCTTCCCGAGTGTAAATCACACCCAAAATAATCCCTTTTTACAGGCCGTTCAGGTCGAAGAGTACAACTGCCCTCAGATTAGTAATACTTAATACTTAACTATATCTAGAAAAGCAAAATATTATTAAAAAATCACAAAACAGTAGTGTTTTTTAAGTATAATATTTTCGATATAAATCTAAGTAAAAGATATAAATGTGACTATGTATGTATACAATGTACAATTAATATCTCTGTCGATTCAGTAGCGGCGTTCACTCTATTTAATTACTCTCCGAATACAAGTGCTTCCAGTGTAGTATTGATTGCGACCGTTACACTGTTATTATTAGCGTAATGGCGACACACTTACTTTTATTGTTTGGCATTTACAAAGCTTTAAAAATCTAAAGAATAACTATTGATCCATTGATATAGACAAAAAGCTACTCATTGAAAAGTTCAAAAAAAGCTCTACACATTGAATTCAACAGTCAACATATAGTGCCTATAAAGGGAGAGTAGTCTAAATTGTAGGTTATCCTTAACTATCCAGCTATATGCGGGATTAGCGTTAAGTCAAACAATATATTGTATTGTACTATAAATATGATAAAATCATAAGTAACTTTTTTGTTTGTTTCGTCGACTAGTGGGTTGGTAGATTTTCATAACAACCTTTTGCCAGATAGGGCACACGTATCGCTTAACGAATCGCGTTGAATAGTAGGTACCTGCGACATAATAATATAGATATGTATTTATTCATTTGGGTAGTAGAAAGAGGAAGAGATATAGTAGATATTTGGTTAGGTAATAAGAAGAGAAGTGGATGATTTTAATACATATTAAAGGGGTTCCTTTAAATCTATCCCTTTTAACCTGTTTTGAGCTCTTGTACCTATAAAACTGAGGAAAGACACGGTAAATCCATGTAATGCGAAGCAATATCTTTTTCTTCATAATAATTCCTAATTACGTATTTTATTTCAAGGTAGCCAGTTAAAACGTGAAACTTCGTATGTTTGTAAAATATGATTGGATTTGTAGTATAAAAAGGTACACTTCAATTTTCAAAAGAGATGTGGCGCATTGGCCCGTTGAATTGACATCGATGCATAGTTTGCAAACATTCAAGTTATGATTTTAATAACTAAAAATATATTATTTTCAGATAATTTCATTTACTTACTTGCTTTATTTATTTTCTGATTTATAATTTAAAAACATAATGTATAACATTGATGTCTATACGAGTAATGTACGCTTTATCCCGTTGCGTTCTAATGCGAAGGGAACCGTGGGACCGCTTTCCGCTTTTTCGAGGCATTGCGCGTTGAGTGGTAGATATATTGACTTCGACTGCACTTCGCCTAGTTGCCAGAGCGAAGAAAATGAAAATAAAAAAATCCATATTCTTCGAGTGGGAATGGAACTCACAAATCGTTGCGTTTTCAGGCAGACCCTACGCCTCTTCGCCCCGACGGTCCTCTAGCTTCATATTAATAAAATTATAATCGTTATTATTGTTTATTAATATCTTATATTTTTTATAAATGAATACATTTAATAGCCTGTAATCACAATTTTACGTTGTTTAAATATTCCACGTATAATTAATATAATTTTCTGTTATTGCTTGTTGTTTTCCAAAGAATATTTTTCTTATATTCAACATTTATTTTTACTCTGCCACCCTCGTTGTCTTCGTTTAATTGCTCTCAGAATACTAGCACCTCAGGCACAATAGTTGATATCGACTGGAGATATTAGACTCATTGTTGGCACAATAAGTTTGATTTACCGCTTAAATAATGTAAGAGAGCTATTTATTTATCGTGACCCAGTAGGTTGTAAATTAACAAAAACTAAATGATATTTGTTTTCATATGCAGGTTTAGGTGCACTATTCAAGGTTCAATATTTATAAAAGCATTAATTAAATAAGTAAATTAAACCAGATATTTCAAATATAAGGAGCACAAAGATACTTTGTTATATATCTTTGGGTATCAAATATTTTTTTTAATTTCGACTTTATCCCATGCATAGCACGGTAGACAGAGGGAACGGCAGGAACCGTGGTTACCTAGTGTTAAGACACTCCGTTCCGCTTACCACCTTTTACGAAGAATTGTATTTACAGTGGCGAAACTCAACCCCTCGCTTTGCTTAATTGCTAGAGCGAAGAAAGTGAGAAATGAAAAGATATATTTTCCCTGAGTGGGAATCGAAGTCACAAGCCGTCGCTCTTACAGGCTCTTGTTTATTAGAGCGAAAATTTTCATTAACTATTATTACGACATGTTATAAATATTTGTTAATAATATTATGAAATAGTTTTCAGTAAATTCCTCATCATGTTTCTTGATCGTGACGGCATATTAAGCCCAAAATGAACCGGGTCTAGGGAAGCACCCTCCAAAATGTCACGTAGAAGATTGACGATCGCAAAGGTCGGTAATCATAACGGTTCCTAAGCTATATTTTATATACCTATATAAGGTCTTTTTATGGTACTTATGTTCAAAGCATATCATAGAATAATTTGTTAAAATCTTCAAAAATATTACTTTTCTGTGGATTGTGTTAAGTGCCTCAATTGAGAGCAAGCTCTGAAAAGTGGCCTTTTATAGATTTTTGACAATACCTTTTTTGACTGTACAGAAGGTAGGTATGGAACTTTTTGCATTATGTTTTTCAACTTATATTTTTAATAATTCCTTCTATATCTGTGATAAAAACATAATTAAGTTAATACATTTAATTAAAATATTTTAATTCACATTGTAATACTCTTCATGATGAACAATTTTCTAAGCGAATTCTTTCGATAGTAGCCAATTTCGTTCAATTTGTGCACTTATGAATATATTAGAAGTAAGCCAAGCTACGTAAACAATATAAATCGATAAAAATTCAATGATTATAAAACGAAAATATTTTATATAACTTCGTTAGGCCAAGCTATATCACGTTACGCAGAGAATATATATTAGCAAATAACCCACTAATTAAAATCGGATCTTGCTCGCGGCAAATTTCCGTAAATCGCTTAACTGATACTCAGCCTAATCCGTTTATAAATATAGACATTTGGATTAACAGATCCCATCACGATGTTATACTGAGGAAATTGTAGCATTCATCATAGATACTGTTGTTTTATGGCTAACATTTTGCCGTCTATAAGTTTAAAATTGCTTTTAAAAAGTTTGAAACATGTAATTTTATTTTATTTATGATAATTTGGTTTTCAAGGAATCTCCTATGGTATATGCTGACACTTTGAGCTACATTTAACCTTTTAACACATGATTAAGCATTAATTTGGTCTGTACTATTTCTATTCTTTCCTCTAGAGCGCTTAATAAAATTGAAGTAGTTAAATTAACCGTCCCATATACTTATTGTTAAGATTTTTTTTGTGTATATGAAAATCTAAAAAAATATTATAGAATACGTACGTGGTAATGTTATAACAGATTATCAATACATCGAAGTTTATTGAAAGCATTGAAATGTTTACCAAGAACTCGTTGGTATATGAGTTAAATAAAACAGACAAGTAAACACCAACTCACTCTAATGATCATTCGTGCGTTACGGCTGGAAAAGTATACGCCCACGCGCATACTGAAATAAACAAAGAGATGATATAAATTGATAGTAAGGGATTTTGGCGCAATTGTGGTTTGCTAAATAATATATATTGTATTTGTTTCTTCTATAGTATCTTTTTTTACTATTTCGCGCTTTCTTCCACACACTGCAGAGGAGGCCGAGGGAACTGCAGGAACCACAGGAGCCTAGTGTTAAGACACTCCGTTGCTTAGTCCCTATTATTAAGTATAATAACATAAAAGGCCGGAATAGTGAAGTAATTTTGTCTATTTCATAATTAACAGATAAAAATATACTCAGAAGACACTATAACGAAAATAGAAAAAAAGAGAGGACCGTCGTATCGCAGAGGTACAACATATGCCTGTAAAGTGACTTTTTGACCACTCGAGTGTTATTTCATTTTTATTTTTTTTGCTCTGGCAACTAGCCAAGCGCGCCGTTGAGTTCCACCACTCTACGCTATGCCTCGAAACGTGGGAAACAGGAAACAGAGTGTCCTAACCCTCGGTTCCTACGAATCTTGCGGTTCCATCAGCCTACTCTGCGAAGTGGGATAAAGTCTTAATCTAAAATAAAAAAAATGGAAAAAAACACATTCACAGAATATTGTTTCTGAAAATAAAATTCATATCTATCAAATTTCTTTAATAACAGTAGCTAATCAATTGCATTTTTTATTTTGTTTGAAGGTTTGAGATACCAATGAAGTCATATGAGAATTTTGCATATACTTGTATTTCTTGTTTATTTTTGTATACAAATGTCACGGGGGCATTGTAACTTTGCAAGTACAACGATCCCAAAGTAAATTGATCAGAGTCAATTTACTTTGGTAGGCATGAAGTGAGCAGTATTACCAGTATCGTTATATTAAAATGCGATGCGCGTACGCGTGCTATATGCGAATTTACCGTTCCAGACTTTTGTGAATTCGGTAATATTCAATTAGGAAATTGTAAGTAATGATGAGGTATCTGTTCTGAATATTCTGAAGCAAAATTTACCACCTGAATATTCTGAAGCAAAATTTACCACTACTTTTAATTATTTCTTTTGTTTCCACGCTTTTTCTCGCACATAGCATAGGAACTTAGTGTTCAGACACTTCGTTTTCCGCTTTTCTGCATCTCGGCATTGCGTGTTGAGTGGTATTCAGAGCCGCGCTCTGCATTAGCCAGAGCGAAGAAAATAGAAATAAAAAAATTTATCTTCACTGGGTGGAGATTTAACCCACAAACCGTCGGGTTAACAAGCAGGCTTTTGCTATGGTCATCTATGCTTAAATTTAATTGTATTATGAATATAAAATATGTAAACTTCACATAACTTAAATTCCTATAACTAATTATCTAATTCTTGTTTACTACGACTAACAAATAAAAAATACTATGCAAGATAAAATATATTTTTGATATCTTTATTCTGTATATATATGTGTATATCTCATGTGAAGTGGCATAATATAATAGTGCAGCTATACTATCATCTTCTAGTTGAATTCAAGCTTTCGTATATAGAGTGGTGGAACTTAATTCCGCACTGAATTTTATCAGACCTAAAAAATAATAACAATTAATTCTTATTAATCGACCTGCACCGTGATGTGTTAAAATTATTATTTACTATACATTCTATAAATTGTAAAAGAGACTGCTTAGGATTCTGTGTATTCACCGTACGGGTGCCATCACCTAAGATGAGAAGCTTCAAGCACTTACGACATAAGTGTACGTTTTAATCTTTAAAATGCACTAACTATTCTCTGAAGTCTGAGTTCCTTCCAATTACTAATCAATTTCTAAATGATTTAACTAATGCCGCCTTCGAAGTACTTATATACTATACACTATAATACAACACAAATAAGGAAAGATTAATCATATACATGTAAATAGCTTATTATGTTACGCAAAACTAAACTTAAGATTTTCTTTTTACATTATTTAATTAATAAATATTTAAATTGTTATTTAGTATTTGAGATTGCTCTTGGTGTGGTCGTTTAACGGTCCAGCTTGTTATGATAACGGGAAATGTTACATTTCACGCATCACTACACTGTTGAAAACATTACTATATATTTGCGGCCAAAATGCTCTAATTCTTAATAATATAAACACGCTCAGTGATTTTTCTGATGATTACTAAATATTTCACTGTAAATCTTTTGTGATGTCGAAAAGACGATTAGTAAGTATATTGTAAAGTAAAAATAATAATCCTTAAAAAATATTTTTATCTGTAGTATTTTTTTAAATAATAAATATACTCCATCACTAAATGGCTATGTTGGCATTCCTATGCCTAATTTCTTCCTAGAGATTTTGGCAACGTTTTTTCGTTCATTTTCGTCCATTTTCACATTATAATATTGTATAATAGTGTCGGTACATAAACGGAAATGTGTTTAGCAATAACTCGGATAGCAATAGTAAATAATATAACATTTTAAAATAAAATAATTAAGTCAAACCAAAAGTTGAAATTTTATTGTACACTACATAATAAATATTTAAAAAAATATACAAAAGTTGTATATCCAAAGCGTTAAATGTGCTTTTATTTTTTTATCTGTCCATTCTGCCATGTGGGTATATACTAAAGAAGCTTTTAAGCCATATACAAACAGAATGTAAAGCAATTTCTTCGAGTGCAATAGCAATGCGAACTAACAAAGGATAGCAGTTATCGATAACGATTTCATTCAGAGCATCGATGAGATCGAAAAAGTCTTAGCTGTGTAAGGAGGCGTAACCTCACTACTTCCTTAGAATTGTGTTTCAAGTATATTATTTTCTTTCTAGTTGCCGTTCTAAATTTTAATACGTATTTATATTTTAATCCATATAAGAAAGTAATGACTTAGGTATATATTTTTCAAAATAGTGACAAATATTTCCACTTTTTTGAATTTACCTCGCTTGTGTCACGTTGAATTCATATTTGGTTTGCAGCCTTTGTAGTAAAATTACAAAATAAATACTTCGCAGAAAATATACGTGTACTTAATTATTTGTAATAAATAAATATCCCTTGTAATTTTAAATGAATATGATATGTAAATATTTAATGTCTTCAGAAATTGTAGAATTAAAATAAAATAAAAGAGAGTACTTATAGCAAAATATTTTTGTATACGATTTCAGTAAGCCGACACTGGTTTCGTTAACGAGTGACAAGATAATTAACCACGTCAATAATATAGTTTAATTTACGTACGAAGCTATTAAATGTTAACAATAATAAATCAATTTATATTTTCATTAAAAACGCCTCTGTGGTAAAACGCGTTTTTTACCACATTGGTTACGTGGACGAGTATATGTTACGTCTATAACCTTATAATAAGATCAAGATCGTCTGTGTATATAAATATATAGCTACAAAATCTAACGTCAATACACTCTAACTCCTTGATTAATATGTTTTAAGATATTACACGTTAAATGGCAGAATTCAACGCTGCGCATTATTATTGTTCTCCGATTGTGAAAATAATTTATTTCTCCAAGTGGAAATCGAACCTACGACCAATTATATCTATTAAAGACCTAAAATACATGATTAAACGTTCAAATTGGAAAAGTACCCTAAATATTTTAAAATATTGATTAATCACGAATATATAAATAAAAACAACTACGAAAATATACCATTTTAATATTTTTTCTAAAAATAAATGTTAATTTATACAACAGCAGTAAATATAATCGGTTTACTTTAGATACGATCTATAATTGGAAGGGTTCACTCAAGCGATCTTTGAGATGCAAAGTCAATTTACGAGGAATTTTTAATAGAACATTTAGGGTTCTATAATAAATCCGAATTGTTTATATTAGTAATATTATAAAGTTATACTTTGTCGATTAAATTTTTAAAGTTTTTATTTTTCCTATTACCAGTATAATTGGTGAATTAATTAAATTAAATATATTTTGAAGATAAAAACAAATTCTGACTTCTAAGGTGATTCAAAAAGCGGGTAATTAGTTTGAGTAAAACTCGTATAAAAGAAGAAGGTTAGTCAATATGAAACTTTCGCCCAAACCGTAATAGTCCTTAAATGATTATTTGTGTTTGCCTGTGATTTTTTTAATCCGTGGACGGAAAAGGTAGGGACTCAGCAACGGAGTGTCTTAACACTAGGTTCCTTTGGTTCCTGCAGATCCCTTTACCCTACCAAACCCTGCGGGATAAAACGTGAAGACATAAAAAAAACGTTTAAATTGTGACAATTTAAAACTTAAACTAACGAGTAAGAGTGTTGGAATCGAGATACAATAGGCCTAATTTGTGAAATTCTAGGCGCCTATAGCAAGTAGAGCCCATAGGGTTGCAATTCTGCATGGGCTGGGTGAAACTACAACGGGCAGTTAGTTTCATATATAACAATAGTGAACAATTCTATACGATAGATCGTCCAGCATTGCCCTCGGGATCAATAAGCCTTTAACAGAATAGACTTACTCAAGCGACCTCTAAGAACATACAGATAAGTGAGTTTCGTAACAATTCAGCTGAGACTTACAGTTACAACGGTAACTAGTAGTTCAAAAGATAGTTTATACCGTTGACGCTGTAATTTAAAAAAATATATAAATAAATGGATGGTGGTTGGTTTCGGCCACTAAACAGATTTTAATGCGGCTTTAATAATATTGACAAAGCTGCTTGGTAGCAATATGAATTGTTCAAGCACTTGAAATATGAAATTTTAGAAACTCAATTGTATTAAACATAAGTTAGAATAAAAAAATAGCCGGACTAAGTTTCTTGTGTGTTCTTCTTAATCTTTCGTTCGTTGTCTTTTGGAAAATACGGTAAAATCTTTTAAATTAAGTTATTTAACTTTTTTATAAAAATCCATAATGTTTATACGGAATATTTTTTTTTAATTTTGAAGAAATCCTTAGTGTTTTATGCTGTATTATATATATACTTTACTAAAGTAAAAAATACATGAAAAAATCATTAAAATATTTTTTTTAGCTTCACGCTTTATCCCGAATAGCAGGGTAGGCAGAGGGAACTGCAGGGAACCTAGTGTTAAGACACTCTGTTGCTTATTCCCTGCTTTCTCCGTCCTAACTTTCCGCATTCTTCGAGGCATTGCGTGTTGAAATAGAAAAATCCATCTTCCCCGACCGGGGATCGAACCCAGAAACTGTCGCGTTACAAGCAGACGTTGCACCTTTGCGCCACGACGGTCTTCAAACTTTGCGCAGAGGCAACACCGTAACCAATGAAGTTAATCCGAGGTGCGATTATTGCTAGTTGAAATATAGTTTATAATGTAAACAAAGTGTATGTGTATTTATATACATTTGAACAATTCATTTCATTCAATATACTGTGCACATAATGATAATTTGTATAAAAAAATATATTAATTTTATTAAAGAATTATAATATTTAAAAACTATCGGCCCGCCCCTGCTTATCGCGGATGAAGAACTTACCGTTAGTAAGCTTACCGACAAAAGAATTTAAGAATTTTTTTGTCGTTAAGCTTTCTCTCGTTTATACGATATGTATGATATTAGGACTGGTTCAAGCATTACAAAGTAGGTTAGCACACTTACACATCGGTCGCTTTACGCGAGCCAAGTGACATTATTATTTTAAATGAACTTAACGTATAAAATGAATAATGCCACTGTATGTATTTTTATCTGGAAAATTGCAAGCTTGAATGGAAAATTGGAAAATTGCACTGTTCAACTGGCTTGAAAATTTTGGATATCCAATGGACTTGATTAATTTAATCTCAATTGTTTTTGTTAATATTTAAGTATAATTTTTTAATGCTACTATCTACTTTTACCTAACTACTTGTTTTAAATAAGAAAATTAGGCTGACAATTTCCTGTTCCAAAAAACCTTTATAAGTATAACATTCATATATAAGCTCTTTTATGTACATATTTTTTGTATATTATTTATAATATTAGTAGGTTTTACAGAGCAAAGATGTAATTTTAAACATTTAGTGTAACACCTATTATTTGTTTAAACATATACTTACTGACATCATACAGCGCATCATGTTGTGTTTTTGTTCACTCGCACGCTTACAATTCATAAGCCAAAGTTGATTTTCCTGAGTTTCCATAAAATTGGATACAATAGTACGAGGAAACTGTTTTAATATTTTCCAACATAAAACTTTTCATTTCGCGTTGCCCTACAGTTGTAGAAATATTTTCCGCTGTAGGCACTATGCATTTGAAAAAATGTAAGAGAAACATTAGTTATGGATTTCAATATTTATTAAATCTTTTTTTTATATTTTTTCTTGGCTTCACGCTGTACTTCACAATAACAGAGTATTTCTCTGTAAAAACAGAGGGTACCTTGTGTTAAGACACTCCGTTTCCGACTTTCCGGCTTTAATAATTTAGCTAAGATTATTTGATATGATATTGATAATGTTGTATTTGATATTATTATGAATAATTATATGATTTATACTAATGCATGGCACAAACGATACCTACAATAATCATTAATTAGGTTAAATGATTTTATACAAGGCATGGCTAATGGCTTGATAGTTATCGGTCCAAGAAAAAAAAGGGTTTTATCTGATTTTTTATATTTACCTGAGAAACTCAGACAAACGGCTTTGGTATCCGCTATTCCACGTGCAATAGTAAAGAAGACATTTTACGTGAAATTAGACAAAATATTCATGCTATTCAAGCGTGCTAGTCGGTCACTGACCACTTTACTAATGTGACATATACGAGGGCCAAACTGAAAGTTTCTTTGACTGTTTAGAATTGGCAACTCAAAAGCATTATATTAAAAAAATAAGTTTAAAATATTGAAAATAAAACTCTTTACCAATAATATTGAGTATACATTTCATACATTTGTCATTTGTTTTACGATTTGGCGGCAACTTGAAAATTGTCTGTGCACGTCAGAATGAATTTAAGCCGAGAAAATTTTCGTGCAATGATTTTTTATGACTTTCGATGTCATATAAGTCAACAAGAAAGTTATGATAGACTTCGATTGGCTTTTCACGATGAAGCCCCATCTCGTGCCACAGTTTACAACTTGTTTAATGAATTCAAACGTGGTCGAACTAATCTCACCGATGATTTGCGTGAGGGACGGCCTTCTACAGCGACGACTGAAGATAATATCAGTGTTGTGCGGCGTATGATAGAGACTCACAAAAGAGTGACCTATCAGCAGATTCGGACAAGTCTAGGCATAGGTATGAGTCAAGTGCACAAAATCCTCCATGAACATTTAGCAGTCAGGAAGCTTTGTGCCCGCTGGATACCGCATAATTTGACTGAGGCTCAAAAACTCCGCCGTGTTGATTGGTGCCGAGAAATGATCCAAAAATTTAACGGAGGTGACTCAAATGCTGTGTTCGACATACTAACGGGTGACGAAAGCTGGATTTACTGTTATGATCCGGAAACCAAAAGACAGTCTGCTCAGTGGGTGTTTTCTTCCGAAGAGTTGCCAACTAAAGTGAAGATGGTGGCCTTGTTCTTCGGAAAGACAGGTCATTACACGACAGTTGTCTTAGAGGATCAGAAAACGGTTAATGCAGAGTGGTACACTAACAACTGTTTGCCACTTGTCTAGGAAAAAGTTCGAGAGAAACGACCTTGCAGCAGGATCCTCCTTCATCACGACAATGCCTCGTCGCACACCGCCAGGTAAACGATCGACCATTTGGCGACCTTAGACGTGGAATTACTGGGTCACTGCCGCCGTATAGCCCCGACCTCGCATCCTGCGATTTTTATTTATTCCCGAAAATAAAAGAAAAACTTCGAGGAAAACATTTTATGGACGCCGAAGAAGCAGTGGCTGCGTTTCAAAACGCCGTTGAAGAGACCCCTAAGGCCGAGTGGGCAAGGTGCTTTTCTCAAATACCTGGGCCTTGTCCTGGACGGTCGCTGGAGCTTTGAAGAGCACTTCAGGCTCCTGGCCCCCCGGATCGAGAAGGTAGTAGGTGCGTTGCACAGACTGCTGCCTAATCTCGGGGGACCGAGGGAGGGAGGACTGTTCGCCGCCTCTATGCTGGTGTCGTGCGATCGATGGCCCTCTATGGGGCACCCGTTTGGTCACATCGACTGACGAGCACCCGCCGCTGCAAGACTAAGATCCTGAGTCTGCAGCGGAGAGTGGCCATCCGCATGGTGCGGGGATATCGGACGATATCCTTCGAGGCGGCGACCCTTTTGGCGTGCTTTCCGCCGTTGGACATCTTGGCGGAGAGGGACGCGAGAGTCTACGACCAAACTCGCGCCCTTCGTCAAAGCGGCGGAAGTGCGTCCTACCCTGCCAGCGTTCTCGAAGCGCTCAGGCGGCAGGAGCAGCGAAGGGCACACACGACGTGGTACGCCCGTCTCCGCGGAGATCGGTACGCGCACAAATGCGTCGTGAGTGCGATCCTGCCGGCCTGGATGCGAAGGAAGCAACGAGTCACCTTCCGACTTACACAGGTACTGACCGGTCATGGTTGCTTTGGAGAATACCTGTGTAGGATCGGACGCGAGGCGACGGCGGTTTGCCACCACTGCGGGGCGGACCAAGACACTGCCCAACACACGCTGGAGGCGTGTACCGCGTGGACCGCGGAGAGGCAAGTCTTGGTCCAGCAAATCGGGCGAAATCTCTCCCTGCGAGCAGTCGTGTCGGCGATGCTACGCAGGGATTCGGCGTGGGAGGCCGTAGTCAACTTCTGTGAGTCCGTCATGGTCCAGAAGGAGACTGCGGAGCGGGCTCGGGAGAGGGCCGATCCCGCTCGGCGGAGGCGACCTGCGGGTCGCCTTCACGGCCTCCAAGCCCCAGTGCCCGGGGCGGAATAAATAGGGCACTCCCTCTAGCCGTGGGTGCGTGAGATGGGGGTCTCACGCATCCGTTTTCATACGGCCGAGAGGAAGACCGCAGTCCGGTATGGCCCCGGACTGCCGGTGTACGCACCAGCGAGGGGTGCGGGGAAGGCGAGACCATCTTCGCCCTCCTGAGAAGGGCTCCGCAAGCCACGAGCGGAGCAACGCACGGAAGAGGCCGCGGACGTGCTGCGTAAGCGATCCCGTAGCTTCTCCGTTTTTTTCGTGCTGTGGCGGCCATCGCAGGGGGTTTTAGTGAGTACAATCTCACATAACCCTGCCTCCCCCCCAGGAGTCGGGTATCTATGAAGATTTCCCCCTACGTCAACAAAAAAAATATATAATAAAACTAATAACTTGCTAGAATGCTTAGTTTTTGATTTTCTAAGAACTTTCAGTTTGACCCTCGTACTTTACTAATGTCAATAAAAAAGGTTAATTCGCAATCAGATATTAAATTTCCACCTATCCTAATCCATACAATAAATTACTGCAATTGATATTTATACACAATATGATTATAAAAAGATAAAAATAAAGTTAAGAAAAGAGATGAACTTTTAATTAAAAAAATTTGCGAGCTTAATCGTCAAGCTGTCCGTGACACTTATTTTATAAGATTCTTTTATAAAGATTTCAAAACATTGGCGAAATTAAGTTATGAACCTATTTAAGAAATTTATATAAAGAACCAAGAAAGTTTTAGCTTTAATTGGTAACTTGTTTGAATAATAAACGAGCCGCGTAACAAAATTGGAAATACATACCATAGTACAAAGCCTATGGCTCGATTAACCATAAGTAAGCTTCATTGCTTATTAAGTACTAGATTGGTATCTGTTACGATTTGTTTTATTTGGCATAAAAGAGTTGTACACAGGTCTTTAAAAGTAATTACAATACGATTTTTACGACTTTTATAGTTATAATGTTATATTTCTATAAAGATTTTTCATTTATATTGTTTTGGTTGTGAGTAGTGAAATAGTGATTTTAAAAATTTTAAATAAAAAAAAAATAAAATTAAATAAAAAATTATTTGTACCAAAAGTACCATGATCGCATCAATGGCATGTTACAAAGCTTTAGGTATACAAAATTGACTAAATTTATACTTACTGTCTCAAGTGTTTTTCTTAATACAAAAGAATATTTACAAATAGAACTTATATTGGCGTTCCTTAAATAAAGTTAGTTGTAAGAAAATAAACATTTATGGAAGCGTTTCATACAGCTGTGTACTTTACTAATGGAAGAAATTAAAGGCACAAGAATCTAGTTACGGTATTTATTTTGTCATATTACTCCGTAAAAGACGAAGAGAAACCAGTAATTTCCCATTTCATTTTTAGACTTGACCTTTTTCACTTAGAAACGTCAACTGTTACTCCATCCAGGTTTGTATAATGATGGAATACGGATTATAAGGATTTGTTAGGCCTTAACCTTTTAATATTTTTTTCATTAAAAGTTACTCTTATTGCAGAGTTATGTAGGTATAGAAAAATTATTTCAAGACTCAATTAAACATTACATATTTCTTATAAGGGGTAAATAATTACGGTGATATGAAATTCAAGTACTTAAATATGTCATATTTGAATTTTTTAAACACAGTATGAGGTAGAAATTCGACAAGACTTACGAGTGGTTTTATAAACTAAAAGTTCACAATTAAATATGTAAACATTTGTTTCAGATCCGACTGCTGCCTGAGGGAGCGAACGAATTTTTTTACAAAACGAACCGAGCAACAGACAAAGCGCCTTCAATAAAGTAATGCTAGCATAAGTAGAATAACAAATCAAGTGCCAAGCGTGCGTTAGTTTAGTACTGAATGCGTGTGAGACTGTGTGTGACATTGATGAAGCGGACTGTTTAGCAACATTTAGTGTGCATTTGGCTAGAAGTCGTTAAACTGTGCCCGGTCGGCAAGATTGAGGTGGTGGCCGGGTGCGGGTGGGGTAGGCGCGCGCGCGTGCGGCCTTTGCACGCGCTAGGCCGCGCGGCCGGCATGCTGGCGTCGCAGCGCTCGCAGTCGTGCAACGAGGAGGGCGCGTTCTTCGGCGCGCGAGCGCTGCGCCGGCCGCGCGGCAAGGGCAGTGGCAGCCCGCCCTGCTAGGGGTACGCCATGTCGCTGCGCAGCCTGCACAGGAGGCTTTCCTCCGCCAATAACACGTAAGTTACTAAATTTGTTATAATATTAGATTTTGTTACAATTTTACGAAACATAATGTGGAAAATTCTAGGCTAGATATTACATTACCATTTAGTCTAGCCTTTAATATGTTTTTAAATTTCTGTTTTTTTTTCTTATATTATATTTCAATATACCTTGAAGCCTTAATGAATACCTTGACTTGAAGATAGGTAAAATTAATATTACAACGTTTCAAGAGAATAAGAGTTATAAGAGAATAATTTCTTGAACTTTTTAAGTCATAAAAAATTATGGATAATAACGTAAAAAACTGATTGAGACAATCTATTGTTATTTTATTCACTATTTCAGCCCTGAATTATTTAATTCCATACATTAAATTTCCATAAGTATCTCTCAACATTTAATATTGCAAGAAGTTTACATAACATCAGCTTTAAAGCAGTTACTTAAAAGTAAGATGAATGATTTCTAATTCTTGGTATCAATTTGGGTTCAAATAAATTATACTTTTAAGCACTATAGAATATATGTAGCAGTAGCAAGCTCAAGAATAACATGTAAATAGAATCAAAATATTGCAATGCTTATATTTATATCGCAAATAAATACTTGACTCTTGTGTTGGCATACTTCCGTTCTATAATTTCTATGAACCACCAGTAATGAGACCCATATATTCAGCGACGCGAATTGCAGTGACGGGATCAATCCAATGTAAGTAATTGCAGTGAACTTCGAAAGATGATCAAAATCAACTTTTTCTACGACTGATCAAAACGTCAAGCGAAGTCCAACGAGGTGTGAATATTCAATTACTGACTCAATTCGAAATTTACTGTGTAAGCCTGAATGTTGTATTCTATCTGAAATGTACTCTAAGTCCTGATACCAAAGTATTATCTCCCACAAACAAGAGTAATCGCGTAGGTTCAATAGGTCGTTTGAGAATGCTTAATTTATGTAAATTTGTGCCACTATATGGAATAATAACGACAATACGCTCGAGTATAATAAGGTATTGCTAACGGATTTTGGTTTATGTGTGTAATATTTAGAGTATTTTAATATTCAAATGAAAATGATACTAGACGAAAATACGTTAAAAAACTCCAAAGGGCCGATACTCATGTCTTAAGAACTTAACATAACTTACTTAATGGTTCGTGCTTCCTAACTACCTCGCTAAGCATAAAATATTATGCTAAAACATAAACGTATAGAACTTCGGCACTGAAAACTAATATATTAAAAAAAAATGCGAAACAATTAATTCAAAATTAAAAGCTTACGAGTATTATATAGCACGATGACAGGGACGGTTTGTCGTCAATTTCCACAGTGTGTTTGAGATAAGATGGCATATTGTTATGATACACTATTGTTGCTTGACAGCGAAACTTAACACTATAGTAAGCCCTCGTTACGAGGGATCAATGGTCCATGAGTTTTATAGCGAATGAAAGTTTTGGAAAATAATGGTTAAGTTTTGTATAACATTCTTTTACTTTCAACATTGTTTTTTATACAATGTTTCGAGCTTAAAGACAATTATTTTTATGTACATATTTCTGCAAATGAAATATATTTAAGCTTAGGACTTTTTTTATATGTAAATAATTATAATCATTATCAAGATCGTTATTATAACAATCTGTCATATAGAATCACTTAAAAATTATATTTACCGCCAATATACTACTAATTATAAACAATTATTAGTGGTAATATACCACATATATCAATAACAACAAGGTTGCATAGCTATCATATATATATATATTATAAAACATAAACCTGAACTCTGAAATGCGTAATAAATCATAATGATTTATCCATCGCTATCGACAAGGTCAGCCTCGGAGTGGAAAATCAAACGTCATATAAGCATATCTTGGTCTAGCGCAGCACGCTGTGTTGATTTCAGTGTTATCGCTCTTAGTTATAATTACTTGTATGTTAGTAATATTCCAAGGCTAGATTATATCTCTAAAAGGATCTTGTAAGTCCGAGATATACAGATAATTTATAATTTTTCCTGTTAGTCATTATAACGCTTCACGTGTTCTAATATTTCTTATAAAAATATAATATATACTCTAGTTTGTTGAACTGAAATACATTATTGTGTAAATGACATGTATATATTTATATACGTGTAACTTTCACAATAATGTTCGCGATTATGTATTTCGATATTATATATTTTAAAGAAGAGACCGTCGTGGCACAGAGGCTGTCTGTAAATTCGACGGGGGATTTGTGGGGTCGATTTCCACTCGAGGAAGATGAATTTTTCTATTTCCATTTTCTTCGCTCTGGCAACTAGGCAAAGGCGGAAAGCTGGGAACGGAGTGTCTTTATATTTTCTTGCTATCATTACACTCTTTAAATTAGTATTTGCTGCTGAATAAACTGACTAACTTTAAATATCGATTGACCACTGTATTTAATAAAATATAAAATAAATGTAACGTTTGCATATTGAGACGTGTAACTTATTTTAGCGAGATATTCAGTTTAATTATTTTAATAGATAAGAAGATAAGATATCACAATGCATATAGCATTGTGATATCAATACAAATACTAATTTATACTAGTGGTTTTTAACATGATCAACCACTAAAATGACTAAGAACATTTGAATAAATCTTTATAACAAGAAATTGTGTTATAAATATTTAAGCGCTTTCAAATATCCTTATAACAATGTACAAGTATATACTTTTCTAAACTATCTTTTAAGTAAACAGCTAAGAGCAATTATCTCAGTCTAAGCCTGGTCTTGTGATCTCTCACGACTGCTCCTTTTTCTTTTCACGACCTTATTTTTCTCTCATATCAGCTACGCCCTCCGAAAGTTAGAGGCAAAATTTTTCTTCAGCGTAATTTTAAGCTTATCGACATGAAGCGTTTTATAGGGGATTTAGAGAATATCGACTGGTCACCCATAATATCATTAAGTAACATTGACGATATGGTAGAATCACTAACTCCTGAGTTGATTAATATCTACAACACTCATGCGCCAATAAGACCAGTTCGAATAAAGCATGCACCCGCGCCCTGGTTGACCTCAATTATCAAAAGATGCATGGCTTAGCGCGATCGGGCCTAATCTAGAAACAAAAAACATCCTTGTGATGAAAATTTTACTACATACAAAAGACTGCGTAATATTTGCAACAGAATGTGTAGGGATGCCAAACGCCGCTATATTCACAATACCATTCAAAACCTATCTTACGACCAAGTTTGGAGATTCTTAGAGTCATTTCGCATAGGGAAATCCACTGATCGCCATCATATTTCAGTGGATTTTAATGTTCTGAATTCCTTCTTTAGTAAACCTACTTCAAGTATTAACAACCAAAGAAAACAGGAACCACTTTCTTCTTTGTCTTGTATTGACATCCCGGAATCTGCCCTATTTTCATTTAACTCTGTATTAAAAGATGAAGTCAAAAAGTATGTTCGCTCCATATCCACTAAAGCCATCAGAAGTGACAATCTCAGCCTTGAGATGATTCTTTCCGTGTTGGAGAACATTGCATCAGTGCTTACCCACGAAGAAGATGAAGTCAAGAAGTATGTTCGCTCCATATCCACTAAAGCCATCGGAAGTGACAATCTCAGCCTTGAGATGATTCTTCCCGTGTTGGAGAACATTGCACCAGTGCTTACCCACGAAGAAGATGAAGTCAAGAAGTATGTTCGCTCCATATCCACTAAAGCCATCAGAAGTGACAATCTCAGCCTTGAGATGATTCATTCCGTGTTGGAGAACATTGCATCAGTGCTTACCCACGAAGAAGATGAAGTCAAGAAGTATGTTCGCTCCATATCCACTAAAGCCATCGGAAGTGACAATCTCAGCCTTGAGATGATTCTTCCCGTGTTGGAGAACATTGCACCAGTGCTTACCCACATTATAATTTTCTCACTGTCACCCAACATCTTTCCTTTTCGGTGGAAGAATGCTTATGTTGTTCCGTTATCTAAAACCTCTAATCCCACCTTAGTCTCTGACTACCGCTGTATCTCCATCCTGCCTATACTATCCAAAGAACTTGATTTTCACATTTATCTATCATATTTTTTAATGCAATAAAGAACATTTTTTTATAGACTGCTGAAAATGATGCCTTAACATTTATATGAAAAGACTTTCTACTTATTTTTTGTCAAATTATTGTAATTACGAACTAATTTTTTATTACGAACAATACCAAATTATTATCTTGTTGTTGTTCACTACCCATTATGTTGAAAATAAATTATTTCTTTTACTCAATTATTTTACATCATATAGGTTTATTATGCATTACCATAATAATATATACTCGTCCACTAGAATATTAAAATTCATGGATTTTTTAAGTAATATATTTATAATATATATGTAGATAATCGTTTATGGACGATGATATATTCTGATAAGTAAGCATTCAAATAAAAGCTGGGATTTTAGTGACTTTGATCCATCACACAGGTCAAATTTATTTATTTATTTATTTATTTATAACTTTTCCACTTAGAATCAATAAGATGATCACATGTATACGTCAGAAAGAGCGAACAGAGGAGTGTCAGAGAAGCCCAATTCGATAATATCGAATTGAGGCTCTGAAACCTACACACTCCACGACTTAAAACTAAAGTTACGAGGGTTCCAAACGCGGCCTGGTGAGAAGAGCCCACAACAAACTCAGCCAGGTTTCCCTAAATCTATTGTGATCACTTCACAAACGTCATTCTAACTTATGAGCAATTCATTAATTCCATGCCGTTTTATCATTAATGTAATCCTTTACACTATAATAGGATTTATTAATTCATTGCCGTTTTATGAAAAAATTAAATTGATTTAAGGAGAGATCAAATACTTCTTTCGGCAGTTTATTGTAGAAACAGACACAATTACATGGGAAAGAGTTACCTATTTTATGGAGCCTTGTGGTGGGCGTAACAAGTTTATACTTATTTCTCGTATTAACATTGTCAACATCACAATTTGTTCCAAATTTATTAATATTTTTATGAACATTCATTAAATTTTTGAATATATATTGACTGTGAAGAGTCATGATTTTAATATCTTTAAATATTTTCTCTCGCTAAAAGGTAAAGAGTTTCTATATGCTGTTGTTAATATTTGAATCCGAGATAAATACCCTATTTGTTCAATTTAGGAAACTTATCATGAATACTAACTAAGGATACCATTTAAAAGCGAATGGGACACAGAACTCTCGTATAGTTTCTAGCCACTCATTTTGCTTTTCAAAGCTCATTGCATACACTTTGTATTCATTAATCTCGTCTTGCCAAACAAAGGATTTTATTATATTTCTATCTTGAATTTTCCTATTCGATCCTAATAATACTGTGATCCAATTTTTTGTAATACAAATTGTTTGTGAAATTGAAATCTTGATTCAAGCGCTTGGTTTTACTGCTAAAATATACTCATAAATCTAAGCTTTTGTAAAATTACTCTACTTTTTTTAATGGTATTTGCATTTTTTTGGATTCCATACCAGGATTGTCAGAAAGTCGGAAAATGTATGGTTATCTTTATCTCGCCAAATCTGAGTTTAGGCGAGTTAAATACAAATTATACAAGCACATTAGCTTTTGGTTTTCAGTGGATACGTTTCCGATTGCCACACGATTCCAAGTATGAGAGTAAAAAAATACCGGAAAATTCCAGCCGTTGCGATAAGAAGTAACGGTTGAAGTAAACGCATTGTTCTGAGGCATTGAAATGTTGGAAGTTAAAATTCCGTAGTTTCGTGGCTGTGATTTTCTTGCCTTCAAACTAGTTGCTTTAGGCTATTGTATGCTTTAAAACTGTACATTAAGGTTTTATTTTCTTAATTATTTAGTATTAACTTTACGTAAGCTTTGCAGTATAAGGGTCTCACCGCAAAGTGGATTCCAAACCGCGTAGAATGTATTTCCGGGGGACATTATATATAACTCACATACAAACACACGCATTCTGCAAAATTACGGACGAGGTATTGCTCCAAATATCTCACGGTCTGATTAGAAAGCTTAAGTATTTTTTTCGCTATCAAAAAGAGCTTTTCTTTTTAGCTTAGTCCTTTTATACTTCGTTAAGCTAGTTAAGAATAAAATAAGCTTGTTAAAAGAAAATTCCACGCCGATGTAGTTTCGTTCGTTTGTGATTGAAGCGGTATGCTCCTCGTGAAATATTTTTGAATTTTGAAATATTATTACTATTTTCTTTTACAACTATGTTGTATTGTTGTTAGTATTTATATGGTACTTAAAATTATTTTTGTCATTATTAACATAGTTATTAATAATTACAAATATACAAAGAAGATTATTTTTACTCTATGTAGTATTGTATTTATTTTTTCTATTAATTTAGTAATAAAATTGACATATTAATTAACTATTTAATATAACTTTATATTTTTTGTCAATAACCTTGGACTTCTGTAAAACTTTTATAATGTATATTTTAAAACAATAGCAAATAATAAGGCTACGAATAGACGTAGAGCACAATAGGAAAAGAATGAAAGCATTCATTTTTCTAAACGAAAATACATTTACTGCCTTTTTAGCTTTTAAGTTATAGATTTAATCGTTTAGATTTTATTCGTTATTACAGATCGACACAAACGGCGTAGCGGCGTGTTTTATAATCTATTCTAATATTATTGGTAAATAAAAATTTAAATTTAGATAAGTTATTTTTATTTGTGAGGTTAGTTAGTATCATATGTAAGTAAAGCTATAAAACTATGCCGCTAATATATAACTGTGTTGTGCATATGCCTTGGTTATTTTCGTTTCTTCAATAATTTCTTGCGATGGAATCTAGTATTTTCTTTGTATTTGTTACGCCTTGAAGATATAAATATGATTTTACTTAAATACATATATATATTATATTTAATATACAGGTGGTATCCAGGTATTATGTAACTGACACTAAACGACCACTAAAGACAAGCGCTCGCTAGGTTAATTAGTTGCATGCTAGTCATTAAATATTTACGATATTACCTTCGATATTTAATGTAATGAAATTAACATAATGAATTAATTATTAGATGTATTAAAATGTAGAAAAATTAACATACAATTATATATATATATATATATATATATATATATATATATATATATATATATATATATATAATATATATATATATATATATATATATATATATATATATATATATATATATATATATATATATATATATATATATATATATATATATATATATATATATATATATATATATATATATATATATATATATATATATATATATATATATATAAACTTTAAATGTTCTATATTTCATACTCCTGCGTAAGTAAAAAGAAGATAGGTTAGGTGGTTTCACGAGGCGAGATATTGATGAATTGAAAATTAAGTAATTATTACATAAAACAGTATAAATAGGGTACTATGAAATGTCTGTGTGCGAGTGCTAGGTTCATTGTAAATATTAATAGGTTCTAAAAGAGGTGTCTGGGACTTGTGACCTATGTGTAGGTTTAAAGAATCAATTTCAAATATACATTACACTCACCTCTATTGTCATAGCCCCTGTGTTTCTATTCCCCCACTCTAATATCTTCAAAATGTGCTAGAAATTAATTGATAATATTTCTTCAGACCGAATTTGTTTAGCAAACTATAGAGACATTTCACTGTTATGGTTTTCTCTGATATTTCATCTACGCACACTCAAAACCTTAATAGGTCGTATATAAGACTTTCAGGAATATTTATCCCCCATTGAACTGTTAACAAATGTTAACAGTCTATTAAAATCGAATCATAGTCTCCATAATCGTAAACTAATATGAAGGATTTCAAATTCAATAGCTATATTAAGTGTAACTGCAAAAGGCCATTCAGATACTTAGGTATCTGCTAACTTCGGCAGATGAAACCAGTCATGTTCAAATAAGAAAAAATATTTCAAAGAAAAAAAATAGATACATATATGTAATATTAAGATAATAAATTTGTTGCTAAGCTTTAAGCTTCATACTGATTAAAAATATATATTTTTTAAGTATTACGTTACTAATAACTTAAACGATGTTATTATACACGATATAAATAACTATCATTAGAATTTGTATAATAATACATACCAAAATTTTCACCTAATGCAACAAATCACATTATACGTCTTTTTAAAATAAGAATTCTTTTTTATTTTATATCTTTATGTACAAGGACTTACTTCAGAGAAGGTATTGTTCGAAGAAATTTCTCTTAAGAATTGTACCGAAAAGGAAAATGCGCAAGCGGTAAAGGTCACAATATGTACCTACTTAAAAAAGTATTTTAGGAAACATGAAAGTGACAAGTATCAAAAAAAGTTAGTTTAAATATTCCTTGACAAAATACTTTTACAATTTATAAAAACATTATCATTTAATCTACGTAATCTACGTAGATTAGGACTAGTCTACTGATAAAATTTCAGATACTAATTTGTTAGATTATGCTCCCCACGCGACGAAGTTCGATAGATTGAACAGGTCTTTATCTGCTGGATATTTATACTTGAGACCTGTGAAACTAAAACCTGTTGTTTATCCCTTGGGTGAAACCGACCATTTATAAATAATATAGTGAATGGAAAACATATAAAATACGTATCTAGTAAATAAAATATTAAAAAAACAATCTGACAATTTCAGAGTGTACATTCGAAGCGTCAATGTAAAAATTTCTGCTCGCCAATATATATCAAATACCAATAGCTCGCTTCATTCAGCATGAAAGTTTGAAAAACATTTAATCTAAATCTTCTTGTGAGCGCGAAATAGTCAACGGCTATTGACATGATTTTTAGTATATTTTCTTATTTTATGTTTTTACACACATGTACTAAAGTTTCGATAAAAATCCAACGTCACCCAGATCGAAGAATTAAGTTAATGAATATATTACTCTACTGACCGCTTTGGGAAGCGTATCGACATTTTGTAGTCGACATAAATTGTACTCTAATGAAATCTTTATTTAAATTGAACTATTCCTATGAATCAATGAGAGAATTTTATACAAATAATATCTTTTATAAGATTGAAGAAGATGAGTGGCGGAACTCAACGCCACGCTTTGCCTAGTTGCCAGAGCGAAGAAAATGGAAATAGAAAAATCCATCTTCCTCGAGTGGGAATCGAACCCAGAAACCGTCGCCTTTACAGGCAGACGCTTACGTCTCTGTGCCACAACGGTCCTCATATTGTTATTATTTATTAACCAAATGATGTCAATCCTTGGTAACTAGGCAAGCGACGTTGATTTCTGCCATTCACCAAGCAATGCCTCGAAAAGACGGAAAACATTGAACGGAGTGTTTTTACTCTAGATTACCAAGGTGTCTGCAATTTCCTCTGTCTATTTGGCTATAAGGCGTATATTCAAAAATGTTAATGTGAAAAAATGTTTATTTTTTGTACTATTACTATATATTATAATAAATATAAATCATAAGCTGTGTACCATCGCCTAAACAACATGTAGGTTAAATATAAAATATACTTGACAGTTTACATAATATACTGAAGCGTATAGTTGTAGGAAAATAAATCGTAAAGCCTACTAAAGGATCGTACAGTAAGTTGCTAGCAACTGGGTCACCGTGACTTTGGCTTCTTTACGCTCATAAATAAGGCTTATTAGTCTTATAAATCCTGTTAGGTGACACATTTCCGTCACTACTCATTTTGAGTGTGGCGTTCATAAACTTAGTGTGAACTGAAAAGGCTGTACGTGACGTGCCTGCTTCAGTATTAAAGGGAGTGAAAAAACAAATCGTAGTCATATCAATTTATTTTTTAAATGATAGTTTTACAACTTAAACGTTTACTAAGTTTTTTTTTTACTTTATAACCATAAAAAATGTAAAAATATATGCTAACATGTACACTTACATATCATTAAACGGCTTTATTTATGTAGGAGAATGTAATGTACAAGTAAAGCAAAGTAGTGATGATGTAATTTGATTTTACTTTTCAATACAGATTAATAATTGTTCCTTCTAGAGCCTAGAACACAATAAATTCAGGATACAAATATCCATCGAGAGTAAGACTTGAAACCACTGTTGCATTCTAGTGATAATCAAAGGGCGACCAAATAAAGATAAAAAATACTGGAGATATTTAAAGTTGCAACTGGTTTGAAAAAGATAACAAATAATAATTTAATTCGTAATTTATTTAAAAACATACAATAATGACTATAAGATACAAATTTAATCATTCGGTAATCGCAAGGGTGATTTTTCGAGTCATAAAATCGTAATGGTTACTGGCGTACTGGTATAAACCTTCTAAATATTCATGACAGCGGCTGGCGTGGCAAATATTCAGAAGCGACCCTTAGTATGACAACTCTGTTCATTTATCACCTATTTTTATTAATTTTTCCATTTCGTTCGCACTCTGTACGTTACTTAGGCTATATTAAATTGTACGAAATTATAATTTTATTATGGTATACTTGTATTTGGAAAATAAGACCCTCCTCTAAGAAATCCTAGTACCTATATCTTACATACACACATACATAATATTATGAATAAGATTACTTTAGTGTATAATATATAGGACAAATATTAATTATTAAATTAAGTATATACAATACATTTTTTAAGTTTCCGTTCTAAAAAACGTTAAAACGTTCTATGTTCAATGTGTACAAAATGTTCTATATTTTTTCTTCACGCTTTATCCCGTATATAGCAGGATAGGTAGACAAAACCGCAGGAACCGTTAAAAATTAATGTTAAGACACTCCGCTTCCTGCTTTTCACCCTTCTTTGGGGTCCCTTTAAGGCTTTGTGTGTTGAGTGGCGGAACTCAACGCCGCGCTTGCCTAGATGCCAAAGCGGAGAAAATCAAAATCAAAAAGTTTATTTTCCCCGAGTGGAAATCGAATCCAAAACTGTCGCGTTTACAGGTAGATGGTACGCCTCTGCGCCACAATAATCTTCATTATTGTGTATTTCTGTATCTCATTTAAAAGAGAATATTTAATTTCAAGTATGTTATATATGTTTTTAAATATATCGAACGAAACCAAGAAAATGTCTTAAAACAATTTGAGAACTGCCAAAGTAAAGTAAAGCTCTAAAGTACAGATTAAGAAAAATGAAATACATTTAGTTGCGACGAGAAATTGTCTTCGAGTCGTATGCAAAAGTACAATCTGTCATATATGGATCGTAAATGCTTAGCACTTGAATATTTTTTCTTAGAGAAGTTTTTTGTTTTTGTTAATCAAGTAATCGTGTAGCTTCGTCCGTGGGGAATATAGGTTACTTCTTTATCGAACATTTCAACGGATATAATTTCTTTTTATATACACTAAATTGTGTTTTATACTACATTTCTTTGCAATGTCATCAAAATATTTTCGGTTTTAATTTGACACGTACACGTTTATACAGTGAACCTTATGTTATCAGAAAATTAAGATTTATTTTATTTACTAACATATTGATTATTTAATAAATCTAGACAATAACAAAATAAGGTTATAAATATGTATAAATAATTTATTCTACAGAAACATTTAGCTATGGTGTTGGATCAGAATAGGATTAATTAATAATTGATGAATTTCGAAAAGTACACACATCGTGACAATGTATTTACATGTGCCTAATTATTTGTAATTGGAGTTCGGTTGGACGATCGCCAGTGTAGCATAAATCAATACTTTAGATTTAGGCATCAATTTTTGTTAAATATGTGTTAATTATGTATAGTTAATTAATTTAAATATTGGCAGTAATTTTAGAACAATATGGAAAAAGACAAGTTGTTGGAGCTGTCGTGGTACTGCAGAACAGCATCGCATTGTAAACGATGGTAGTGGGTTCACAATGGAAACAACATAAAAGCAGAACAGATTTATTTTTCTCATTTTATTATATTCTATTTCTACTATTTGCTATAATGCGGGAAGCTTATAAAAATGCAAGGATAGTAACCAGCGAAGCCTTAGCGTACCTTAGTTATACTTTATACCGTAGCTTGTCATAAAATTAAAATTATTAAAATGTCGTCTCGAGTTAAAATGTCGAGAAAATGTTTTTTGCTTTTTTATTAATTTCAGAGATCTGTGACAGCTTAATTATGTACTTGTAAGAATCTTTTGTCGTAGAGATCCTTGCTAAAAGAACCTTTAACCTTATTAACAGGGAGGTTTCATGTATTACGTCGCATTATGTAAAGTGATGAAATATCTGGTTACCTATTTTTGTTCAACTAAATTATACTCTTGAGACCACTTTTAGAAATTGCTCTATGGGACCGAATACTATATCCAATATTACTTAACAATGTTTATAGTAAAAAATGTACTTAAACGTCTTTGATATGAATATATTACATACATATGATATATACACATTTCTTTATTTGAAACATAGAAATAGTTTTTAAATAAAAAATCGTCTTTTTCACTTTTAAAAAACTCAAATATACAAATATTTCATCAAAAATCTTTTTGTCTACACAATAAAGACATATATTTATTACCTTTTAGTGAGAGCCTGTCGGTTTATGAATGAGGATAATTTTTATGAATGAAAAGTGTAAAAAGTGAAAAAAATACGGCCCATAAAATGCATGAAATTGCATGCAAAATAAAATGAGCTTCCGTACAAGATGAATGCTCTAATACTGCGCAATAAATGTTTGTTGTACACGCTGCAAACGTTCTATATTGAGCCCGTATTACACAACTACCACTAAATATTGCTTTTTGAGCTTTCAATTCGTTTGAGTTTTTAATGTCTTTATTACATATATATATATGTAAAAGCAGTGTTGTATTATATGTATAATTTATTTAATTTTAATGTATTTTTCATATTTTATTGATATGTGTAAGTATATAATAAGATTTACATTAATTTAATTGCTGAATAAAAATTGAATTTGAACTTTCATCTGTAGTGTACCAAAAATCCCATATATACGTAACTATAAAAATTCTATTTAAACATTTTATGCAGTTCAAAATCCAGTATGTTATTTATTTATTTAAATTGAATAGTTTAAGTTTTAAGGCTCTTAAAACAATTTGTAATATGTACGGTATTTGTGCCAAATTTGGCGACAATCCGCTTAAAGTGCCGGGGCGTCAAATACACCGAATGAATAGAGAGATAGTGTCAAGATCGAATTTATGTTGCCAGAGAGGGCCATCAATTTCATGATTTTGTGTATCACAAATTTAAAATTAAGTCCATCATGGCTCAGTGGAAATGACGATGAGTGTAGATCCAGCTCCATTGGTATCAATTAATTTTCATCTACGCTGACATGATAATGTACAACGTAACGTTTACTTACACTACTTCACTCGCAATATCTTGAATGTGGTCGATGGAAGCTTTTGATGTTAAGTTCTTTATAATCCCTATCTTTAGGAGAAAGAAAGAAATATTTATATTACATACTGTAAAATGACAACAATAAATCTTTTTTTTTATTTAATTTTCACTGGAATGTAGAGAAATGATCTCTTAGCAGTTAGCGCAGAAAGTTACTTTAGAATGACGAAATATTCTTCAGTTTAGGCTGTTGTTGTCACTCGTTGTCGGAAGAATTTTATATGCACATTATACAGTTCAAAACAAAAGCATCAACATTTTGTCAGAAAATATTAATAGCCAAAATAAATGGGTGTTTTTAGTAAACGCCAACTTCGACGTGAATATACGCTTCGTGATAAGACTGCACTTTACTTTCGTAAAAAGTTTGATTTATTAACGAAAAGCTTCGTTTACATATTTTGCGCTTATTTTATGTATTGAAATATTATTGTGGGTTCGATTCTTACTCAAGAAATAAGGTTTTAAGCAAAACAAACCATGCTTTTGAATGCCGGACAAAACAAAAGTGAACGAAATAACTTTACCTACGGAATAGCGTAAAGCTGAATAAAATGATTTCCTATCTATAAATAAGATGAGAAAGGCGAGTAAAATAAAATCGAATATCATATTTCACGATACGAAACAATAAAATTGAAACCCTTAAAAATATGCGCGAATCGAGTGACCCAGATGCAAGGGGTTGGCGGTGCGCCAAAATGTGTTATCAACTGTGAAGAGAAATAATAGAGTTTCCAATTTTTTTAATTATCTTGACTTTGACGTTGGGAACTGCAGTGCATTCATTATAACGATACATCCTTGACACGTTTACATAACCTGTCCGAACTTGATGGAGTTATGAGCTTAATAAAGGTCAATAGATGCAATCGAACGTTAGTTCAAAGTTAACAAATACTAATTATAGAAGGTCCAGGAAATAAAAAATTAAAACCTAAACAAAAAAATAGTGGTAAGCTATCCTTATAAATGCTCACTTAAAGAGTGATTTTTATTATGTTCATATAACGTAGATAATATGGTAATTATATAACGAAATTAAAATATTACAATGAAGAAAATATAGAACGACAACGTCTGACTCTTAACTTGTTGGTTGGGAGTTCGATTTTAATTCAGAACATATTACAATAATTTCTTCCAACTAGTGAGGCAAAGACAACGTTAACTTCCGCCAATTAGTATGTTAACCTTGCTGTTAACAAAACAAAGTGGGAATTAGATAAATATTCATTACCAATTTATATATATATATATATATATATATATATATATATATATATATATATATATATATATATATATATATATATATATATATATATATATATATATATATATATATATATATATATATATATATATATATATATATATATATATATATATATATATATATATATATATATATATATATATATATATATATATACATATGTGTGTGTGTGTATATATATGAGTGTGTACAAAGGTGTTTGACATTTGTTTTCTTTATTCTTTGTGCTTGTTATGTTCATGCATGCGCATAGTATCCTAACCATATATAAAGTTCAAACACTGCAGTGAAATGGTAACCTTTTGAAGAAAATAAACAAATAAACTGGTAACTGAATATAAATCGTGGATTTCTGTTTTAGACATTTGACTTGAGATATAATTTGTGTTTATTCAAACTATAGAGTTAAAGTCTTTATGATGTTGATCAAATATCAGTACCCATAATAGCTTGTAATTTCTTATTTATTTTCTACTAACTTTATTTTTTATATTTTATATTATTTGTTTTGCTTTGTAGAACAAGTTTGTATAAAACGTACATATAAATAATAACGTAGAAGTTGAAAGTTAAAATTAAACAGTTTCCTCTACGGTATACTAAATATTCATTTTAATTAAGTATTTATTTCATATTTGTGGAATAAGTGGATATAGCCATAATGTGATATATAACAACGTTCCCTTTTATGAGAAATTAAACGTTTACTTTTGCACATTTAAAACTTCTACATTTAATAATAATAGAAATTATTAAATTATTAAATTAGCGGGGACGGAGGAAGCAGGGACAAAGCAACGGAGTGTCTTAACACTAGGTTCCCACGGTTCCTGCGGTTCCCTTTGCCTACCCTGCAATGTGCGGGATAAAGCGTGAAGCTAAAAAAATATTTTATGAGTCAGATTTACTTCACTATCACTTATTCAAAATTGCAGATTTCCTTTTAATAAGAAGTTCTCTAGTTCTTAATTATAATCTTTTTCAATAATAATAAACTTATATAGTTACATGCATAATATGGGAAGTCGGAAGCACTAGAATGTACTTTTTTGTTTCACATTTGAATGTGCATTTAAGAAGGTAAAGAGAACCTAGTATAAGAACCCAAGACACCCCGTTCTCAGATTTCTACCCAAAAAAGAACCATTGCACCGTGCGCGTGGCGCTCCATACCGCCTTTTGTGTTACCTAAGCGGGGAAATGAAAATAATTTATTTTCCATCAATTCCTAAACCTATACTAATATGTTTGCAATCAAACGCTATCACTGCACCACTATTCTCACGTAAAATACATTTATATATAAATATATTACATAATATTATTAATATATAAAATAATATTAGTTGATTATAAGTAATTATGCATAACATAAGAAAAAGAGGAGGCAAACTGGAAAAGGCGTCTTAATTTCCATTTACCGGCTCTGCTATATGTGGGAAAAAGTGTAAAGATAAAAAATAATTTTGTTTAATTTTTATTAGTACAACGTGTAACTTAAAATGGAAGATGAGACGTTCATTAACGCTCGTTTATTTTTTAAATAATATTATATTCTGTTTCAAAGCGAAATGAAACGTATATTTTATAAACATCAGGTTTATTAAAAATGTTTTCATATTATGATGGAAACAGAGCATTTTCAATATAAAAGAAACGTAATATTTCAACTTCATTTTTTTCTATTTTTATTATTTTAAGTATAGTACTTTGCTTTATGAGTGTAAAAAACATTGTAATATATATTTTATTTAAAAGCAAGATAAAGTTGCTTGTCTTTTCTATTTTAATTCTGTTCTTATGATTAAATTGTATTAGTAATTAATACAAAAAGTAAAAGGAAAATATTTTAGAATTTCGGAAGAATTTAATATACTTAGTATTTCAGGTATGGCAAAAAGCTAAGTTAATTACTATAGAAATAATGAGATATCAACAGCTTATACATGTTTTAAATACTTTGTATATATTATAAAATTGTATTAGTGTAGCTTACCACTTTGTTATGTAGATTATTTGACGTAAAACCTTGGTTTATCGCATTTCCGTGGAAATTCTAGGAGGTTTCCTAGAGAGGTTTTCTGAGAAAACTCTTAGATCTCTCGCTATTCTTGAAATGTACTAATCATCCTTTGCCATGACAAAAGTCAATGTCATAGTAACATTGACTTTTTATTTATGTATAATGTACCTATAATCTTTATATATACTAGGTACGCCTAGTACGTAATATGAAGATATATTTAAAATATACGTATATTATAACTCATTCAGCATAACACAAAAGTCTTAACACTGAACTCTTCTAAAAATTTTACGTTAATAGTATATATTAAAAAAAATATACGTGAAAAATCTAAGAGCATTAGCTTTTTGAAGTTTGAATATAATTTACCACAAGATTTGAATCGCAAGCGGTATCAAATGCCACTTAGTCAAGACACTGGTTTCTTTGTAAGTACCTATTCGAGATACTCATTTATACTTCACAGCTACATAGTACAAGATGCCTTACTAGTCTTGACTTATAATATGAATATTTTATTCCATTGAAGCAGTGTCTACGGTTTCTGCTTTAAAGTCGTTTTCTTGTATGATTTTATGAGTCAAAATATCTTCGTAATACAGTTTCAAAGTTGTATTGAATAAGCACAAATATTATACTATAATGTTGATTTGGTAACGACCGAGACATCGTTTTTTATTAGACTTACGTATTCATATGGAAAAAATGGTGCCCTTATAGTTTCGTCATATCAGTCTGTCTCTTCGTTTACTTATCGTATTTCACTTTTTTCCGTAACTATAAATACTATAGTGTGTGTACTTGAAATTCTTACACGAAATATAGAAATAATAATTTCTGGGAGTTCCCCATACTTAGAACTAAAACTCAATTCTTTTTTTATCAATCCGTATGGGATTGATGAAAAAATGTCCCGCATGTAATTCGATCTAAATTCATCGTTTAGGTACCAGGTATATAATAAAAAAATACGCTATTATTTAATCGTCGCTCAAAGTTGTAACGTACACCAAGAACACTTGTTGCTACGAAACCCTTCGTCGGTCAATCCGACTCACACTTGACATTTTTTTTATTTTATATCAAATAAGAAGTATACAGCCCGGTTCCACCGCGAAAGAGTAATGAGCGAGTAATATAGTAGCGATGAGGCGAGCGGGACTCTAGTTAAATAAAATAGGGTATATTTCTACCAACAAAATTTATGTATTTAGATGTCCACTAAAAAAAAATAAGAATGAGAGAGAGAGAAAAGGGCAGAACTAGACAGAGATACAGTGAGCGTGTCCGTTTTAAAGTAATTAGGACAACTTTGTCACAGTGGACTTCCATTTTCAATCAATTTTAACTAACTCTGTGTATGGAAGTGCTCCAAAAGAATTTCACTGTACTCTTCTTCTTAGTTCATTTTAACTTTTCCTCCTCGCTCGGTTTTTTCCCTTACTTTGTTGGTGGGAATACAAGCATCAAGTTTACTGGTAACCCGCTTTCAATTCATTAAGGTACCGTCTATTTAAAAAAATACTAGCAACCTCTTTAAGAAAAACCTTGTATAGTATTAAAAATCAATATATTTTTTTATTAAACAGAGTACAAGTAAAATTTTATTGAAACGTCGTAGAGGCGTAGCGTCTGCCTGTAAACGCGACGGTTTGTGGGTTCGATTCCCACTCGGGGAAGATGGATTTTTCTATTTCTATTTTCTTTACTCTGGTACAGCGCAGCGTTGACTCGAAAAGGCGGAAAGCTGGGAATAAACTTGAGCTATTGAAGATTTACTGGAGGAACCACTTTAAATCAACGCTGTTTTTCATCTTATTAAAGAATAAAAGGCAATTTATGCATATCTTATAATAATCTTATTTCATATGTGAATTATTATAATGTATAATTTATAAAATTTACATACAAAGAGCTTAAATGGGCTGATAGAATTTTCTTTTGTAATCTGTTATGCGAAGGCGGGTATAAGATTTAAAGGATTTTTATAACAATTTTACGAGTATATTGGCTATTCATATAATTTTAGAAAGCTACGATTTCACGTTAAATTACAAAGAATTTGATATTCATTTAATAAATAAGTAGCTTTAATCTATCAAGATTATCAACATAGATTTTTCAAATTTGATTAATTTCAATTTTACTTTTTTCCCTATAACCAATATATCCACATATAAATGCCAAGACTAAAGTGTGCTCCTTTAGGCTATTACCAATGTACGAGCTAGTTATTCTTTAAGTAAAAGTTGTATTAGTAAAAGTTATCAGTGATATAATAATCGTATACCATCACTTATTACATTTATTTTGGACAGCAACTTCGTTATCTTTGAACTGAAATAAGAGAATTTTATTTTATTTATACCACAATATAAATATATAAATTGTATTCATAAATATTTATTATGTTTGCTATGAACATATTTTCGATCAAGAAAGCTAATTTTTTAATATAGAGGACTGTTAAACAGATTCTACTAATCAGAACACGTCAATACGTCATGATTGCTTTAACTGCGGCATATTGCAGGTGCATATTGATTTTTACTATCTAAACCTTGATACGATCATTATGAATACGCGTCAAGACCGGTAGGTACCTACATATATATTGGTGTACATTAAATATCATATAATTTGTTAATTTCAATAATTCGAGAAGAGAAAGAATAAGACAAAATAATATTTTTTCTCATTCTTATGCTAAGAAGAAATTGTCACTTAATGAACTGAACTGAACTTGAACACTTTTCTTATTAACAAAACACCATAAGAATAATATCTTATACGTAAGAAACAATCAACACTAATTGTACTATTCCCTTACATTTTATTCCAACAATTTCAGAATTGTATACAAAATACGATTACATCATCCAAAGAATATAATAGCTTTTTTCCTATCTGTTATATTGTAAGGAAATGATTACAGGACAATTAATTTGTACACAATAGAATACATGTGAATAAGCAGTCAAAGCCCACCGGCACAACGTGTTACTATACAGTCACGGTCGCAGGTTCGATTTCCGCTCGGAAAAAATGTAATAGTGTTCTAACTATTCATGCTACTTGTATATGGTATAAATGGATGGATGTCCAGACCTAACAAAGCTGACTTTGCCGTTAGAACTAATAATTCATCTCTATTAAGGCTATTTATTTCTGTTTCTGTTATATTTTGTGTTTACTTGAAAACCTTGAATCTATATTTTTCATGTAAAAACTTATACACTGTATATAACTTTATTCCAAATTTATGTATGTATAAGTATAGAGCGTCTTCCAGCTAGTGGTTATATTACATGTGTATTTCCAAACCTTGTTACTGTGTACAGAGCCATTGGTTCGATGTTAAGTTCGCTAAGTTCCGCTGGCCGGCAGCCAGCCCGGATGACACGTCTAACTCAAACTAGTTCATTTCTGATTTAACGAATTCTCCCCAGGATATTAAATATTAATCATAGATATTTCGTACCTTAATCAATTTACAAGAAATATTTCTTATAGATGGGAAGGAACATAATATGCATAAAAAAATACTTATTATAAACGATTTGAAATGCCTATCCCATGCTATTTTTCCATCTTTATATACAGAAATACATAGTAGCAAAACACTCCTTTCTCTACATACTACCCAATACTTTAAATGTTGATTTATGGTTGCCTCTATTATAATGTTTGTAAGAAAAATAAAAGAAATTAGAAATATTTAGTTTCAATATAAAAAGCAAAAAAGCCTGATATATTTATTTAAATACAATATATTACAATGAGCTTTTGAGCATGGGCTTATAAGCTCTATTCCCTTACTATACATACACTGACGTTCACATAATCTCTGAAATGATTTGATTGGAATAAAATTATACGATGACACAGATAATATATATTTTTTTTAATTATAAAATTTATTTATTATATAATATAATATTTATAATATTAATATAATTTAATTAAAATATTTGTAAAATTAAATATGATTAATTATCATTAACATTGATAGGAATGGAATAATATTTCTTTTGTCATTAAATTATGTACGTTCGACAGTAAAAAATTAAGGCCAACAAACGTGTCCTGAAATATTTCAAGACAAATGTTGTTATCAACATCGTTAAGCAAAAATGTGGCTTTGGTATTTCAAATTTATCACACAATTTCTTGGTTGATAGAATGTAATAAGCAAAATTCACAAAAAAGTGAGAAATTGTGACGAAAACATAATCAAAACTTGCATTATTTCGTGCAGAATGTTCTTGTAAAAGCTGAAAATAAACAGGTTGACGGAAGCCAGCGTAATCTTTTAATTAAACAACCGAAGACTGCTAATATTACGGTTGGTTGGATTCTTAGCGTATTTAAACGTGTTTCGAGGTAAATAGGTTTAAGTATTCAAAGAATTTGCTTTTAAAAACGTGATAATGGAAGTTTAAAAATAACTTTTAATTTAACCTTTGGAAGTGTTTAATATTATATGAATTGTTAATAATAAATGATACTAAGTTAAAAAAAATAATATTTACCAAATTATAAAAATAAGTTTCTGAATTAAACTACGTATATTTATATTACTTAATCTTAATTAAATAAAATAAATATTAATTCAAATAAATCTAAAATAAAAATGAACGTGCGAAGTAACATTGCTAAATATATTATACTGCATCGTGTTATTTATAATGCTTTCTTCACCTCGTTTTCGCTCTATAGAATCTACAGTCGCTGAGGAATTCAGGTTTCGCTATTTTCGTTATATTAAAATCGATCCTGTTCAAGCTAGATGCATTAATGAAAAGTTTCCTAGTAGATATCGTTATGCATTTATTTACAATTTTTACGTTTTTTTATAAATTTTATTTTTTGCTTTACGTTTTATCCCACACATGGCAGGGTAGGGAGAGGGAAGTGCAGGAACCATAGGAACCGAGTGTTAAAACACTCCGTTGCTTAGTCCCTGGTTTCTCCGTCCCAGCTTTCCGCCTTTTCCGAGGCATTGCGTGTTGAATGGCAGAACTCAACACCGCGCACGAAAAAGAAATAGAATTATCTTACAATCTCATAAATTTTTATAATTATCAGAATTACATTATTAATTATCATATGTATGTGGAGGATATTTATCTCTCAGTTCAAATTTTAGAACCATTTCATAACACAAATTAATGTTTATGATTTTGTAGGTAATGATAGAAACCAGAAGTTGAAATAAATAGTAAAATCGAAATAACATGTTCCGAGCGTAATCGGGCATAGATTCAACGTAAGTGTATTAAATGGCATATGTCTATTAATAACAATATTCGCTTTTAAGACCGTTACCTGCATGCAAGAGCCCCGATTGACTTAAATTCATCGCTTCTATAACGTTTATCATCTAAGACTGTCCTCTTTTTGAACGGGATTTTTAAGTGTCAAATATTTTAGTACTTCAATAAAGAAATTTACTTATTTATTATATATATGTATACTTCTGACGTCTGTTTTTTTCATATATATATATATATATATATATATATATATATATATATATATATATATATATATATATATATATATATATATATATATATATATATATATATATATATATACATATATATATATATATACATATATATATATATATATATATATATATATATATATATATATATATATATATATATATATATATATATATATATATATATATATATATATATATATATATATATATATATATATATATAAATCTGACGACTGTCTAAAATATCATTGTTCTGATAAACAATGGCAGCATTCTATTTAACCACTATAATGTCCTCAATAAGCAAAGGCAATTATCGAGTTTCCTTTCTCAGTTCCAATCTAGTTTTTGTTGAAATCGATCGATTGTATTACAGTTGTGCTTTTGGTATACCAGACGTCTAATTAACTAACACGCTCGGTATAAGACTTAGTCACATATATGACTTAACTTTTGTCTTATTTTTCGTTGTGAAAACGCAATGAGCTTTTAAAACTTGCACGTTCTTGAACCATATTAGTGCATTTGCACAATCTCTGACTGACGCGACGATTGTAGGTTCAATTCTCACTCGGAGCAATTACTATTTTGACAGTAGTTGTTGGTTAATAAATTTAAATTGCTAACAGAATTCTGACATAAATTTTTGATATGAAACGGTAATAATAATATTTTGTTACTTGTTTTACACAAAATGTATGATAATATTTAATTATATAATACTGTTAAACAGGAGTAAAGCTTCGTAATATAATTATGTAATAAAATTATAGATTACGGTAGCGTAACTGAAATCTTTAAAGTTTGTTTGAGTGCACTTCACCTCGTTATTAGTTCTGTGAAAAATTAGGTCATCATTGAAATTAGATTCATTTTAAATTTCCATGATCACACTTTACAATCTTTACAAGCTTTGCAAGCTTTGCAAGCTAATAAAAAAATATATGTAAAACAAAAATTAAGACTGAATTTTTATATTTTTAATTTATATATTTAATTTATAAATTAAATATTAAAAGCGCGGCTTTGAGTTCCACTCCTTTGCCCCGAAAGGTGGAAAGAGGGTAGGTTCCTACGGTTCCTGTAGTTTTCTCTGCCTACCCTGCTGGGAGAGGGATAAAACGTAAAGATAATTTTGTTTCTTTTATTCAAAAAGAATAAATTTCTTCGTAAATAAATTAGTATTGTCAGATATATTGTAACAATTAGACTAACTTGAATTGATTTTTAGTAACCTTTCTTTACACACATACAACACCAAATATTCTAAGAGTACCGTATATATAACGTAAGGTAATGTAATTTAAAGTTAGCAATCTACGTTTAACAAAACATTTCGCATCAGATTTGTCTATACATTTGTTTGTTCATTTCGGCATTAATAAGTGAAATACGGTTTGACCTTTTTAAATTTTAAGTCTTCACGGGGCGTCGGTGAAGCGAGTTTTATTATAAATAAGGCCCTCGGTTAAGCTTTTAAATTTTTATTTTTGTATACCAGGTGTAACGTGCCACTTTTGTTGTGAAAATTTGATATCGTGTTGCATGTTTCCTGTTCAGAAGTTTCCAATAAAAATACAACTTGTTAGTAGGTAAAACTAAAATTTGCGGTCGTACGCACACATTTTTCATAAAAATAAATTTCTAAGATTAATTGCTTTTTCTGCGTTTTGTTATTTTTTTTATTTTATTGTCAGTTGTATAGGTTTAAGTAACTTGTAACGTCATAAACATATATTTGACAGTAAATATGATTTTCTTAAAATGTATAGAAAGACAGACGGATAGAGAGATAATAAGCCAGACAACACAACCGACGACACCAACGATAAAAAGTTGTTTCCTTTTATAATTTATTTTATTTTATAAAAATAAATTATAGTTTACTATTTCATATTTTAATTTATGGAAGTAGCATTTCAAAGTAAAAGTCTCGTATATATATATATATATGTATATAAATAACAAGAAACACCTGATCTCTTATATTACTTAGTAACTTAATAATGATGTTATTTGTATATGATCTAAATGCACATATCAATACCGATAATAGTTTCATCGTAAATCAAATGATGAGAACAGCTTCATGAATAACTTATAAAATATGCATATTATTGAAATGAAAATAATAATTTGAGCGTACCATCGTGACGCAGAGGTGTAGCGTCTGCCTGTAAACGGAACGTTTTGTGAGTTCGATCCCACTCTGGGTGGACGGTTTAGTCTAGATTGAAAAGTCTTTACTTTACGTGACATAGTTTATTTGGCCGATTATAAAAATGATATTAAAGCATTTGTTTTAAAATAAATTAAATATAACTTAGAGCTGCGTAGATTTATTTTTATTATACATTCTTAGAATATTATTTGCCTTAAAAAAGAAAACTTGCAGATTTCTTATAAATTCACTAGAACGTACACAAAATAACTGTTTTTTTCAACGTAAAACAAATATTTCACAAAATATAAATGAAATTATTTTTATCAGAAAAATAGAGAGAGTTGCGACGTAAATTCAGTTGTTTCACAGGGGTAGCCTCGGTCGAGAAATAAAGGCCTTGGGCAAAAAGCGATTGGCACCCGAAAAAAATTGGTTTAACGATTTTATAAAAGAAAAACTGTTCCTAGCATATCTAAAAAATGTATATGTAAGTTTTAATATGAAAACTCCTAATATTATGTTAAAATTATGTATAACTTTAACTATATACCTTGTTCTCCAAGAAAAGCTACCTGTTATTTAATTTAAATTCGAATGTCTCTTGAATTGGAAATCGTCTTTACGCCATTCAAGTGTCTTCTGAGTAACCTCATTACTTTGCACTGTATAATATTGTAATAAAACGACAATTAGATTTTGAATACATTAGCCATAATATAACCAGAGTAGAGAAAGCCTCAGGTTATTAGAACATCAAACTGTAGTATGAATAATTTGTTCTCATGCTAAAACTGCTACAATTATGCTTTTCTTTGAAGCCTTTGTAATGTTTCATGTATGTAACCATCATCGTATTAACCGTACTGTTCAATTTTAATGAAATTTTTAATTTCGCACATGGCGTCTGTAGCATACTTTCATGTAAAATAGGCTATTATAGTGCCATGGTAGTGAATAAATTATTATAACTAAATCACTCTACACACACCTACACATGTGTTTGTGACACACACAAACACACACACGCACACACACATACAAACACACACAAACACAACACTTTTGTCTATTGAGCAATGTGGGTGAGTTAACGTAAATCTTTTTATAATAATTATAATTTACAAAATCTGGTTATTGAGCAAATTAATTTGTTATTAAATTAATTTTAACTTGTTAGTATTTTATATTTTTACTTCGAAAATTGTAAGTTAAAATAACACAATTGCTACATTGATTAAATTGGCTTACATTTCAGCTACATTGATTAAATTAAATTTATATTAAAATTTATATTTATATCAATTATAATTAATGTTGAAAGTTACTTTGAAAATTTGTATATAAAGGTTATACAAACAACAAATAATCCTTGTCGTAACCGAATAATATGCATATAATGTAAATTAAAATAAAAGTAATACGAGGACATAAAGAAAATTGCACGACATAATCTCTTTACGGCAGAGAAACGCCGTCGCATCTCAGATTAATAACCATTATGAGACACACGCATTTTGAATTTGAACCATCCTATACAAATGTTTGCTTAGCTAATACCTGTCTAGTTAAACTCCGCTGAGTCAACATTAGCAACGGAAGAGCGGTCTGACCTACTTAGAAATTCCTTTCTGCCGCTGGTGGCTATAACGTTTTCTGTAAACGCACCCCGTAACCACGTTTGCCTTTTTATAAGTCGTTTTTTTATCGAAACACGTAAATTAAGTAATGCACGTATAATTTTTTTATTTGTACATACATATGTAATTTTTAAAATTTATTTATGTATTATTTAACTTATTACAGCTTATATAAATAGATGCCTTATTTATACGGGAAATTATTAATTTATTAACAAATAGCGAGATTTTATAATTTTTTTTTGTATATAATTTTCTTTTAATTATTTTATCCTTTAATAATTTTCTTTGTGTGATGAAAGGTCAAGGAAAATAGAAATAATGTTGATAAATTTGAATAATTTGTAAATTCTAAATGTAAATTAAGTTAAGCACACCACAGTACTGATGGCACAGTATTGGTATATTTAAGTATAGATGTTAAAAATTTATTTATTTTAAAATAAACCATTGTTGTATTGGCTAAAGAAACAAAAAAATTAAAGAAGAGCTTATATATTATCAGATATAGGCGATGTCCTACATACACAAATAAGAAAAATATTACATGTGAAAAAATCATTAATGTATAAGGAAATAAGAAAATTAAAGCTTCGAAACTTTTTAGGTTTTATATTATATAGGTATAGTGTATATTTCTCGGGTAGCTTTGGTAGATTAGACAACTTGGTCGGACTTGCCCCGACAATAGCCAGCATTATGAAATGAAGTTAACACGTCATAGTGGAGACATTTTAATGCGCCAGCTTAACAGATAGCTTTGCTGTACCCGGCTCGGAAACAAAGATCGTGACTATGCAGTTAGTGTGATATTTTGTGGCAGCGTACATATATTTAGCCTAAATATTTAATAAATATCTAATTATTAATATTTAGGTTTCCATCTTAATACGACCAGGACATTTGGTTCAATTCTCATAGATAATAAATGATACGCACAAATTGAATTATTAATTTTTGGAGCATGGTTGTTATTTTATATGAAATGATAATTTGAAAGGGAATAATTTCTTTTCTAAATAAGCCAAACTTTCATATAAATATCATGTAAAATTACAGGAAAACGTACATATTTTATCAAAGCGTGAGCCATGAAGACAAATGTTTAGAAACAAAGGACGGTTGTGTGTTGGTACTGTCACGTAAACGTTTCACGATATAGAATACCTTTTGATCTCAAAAATAAAAGAGAAATTGATATAAGAGATTATAATAAATACTATTTATACCTTAAAGATTTTTTTTTTTAGGATCACGCTTTATCCCGCACATAGCAGGGTAGGCAGAGGGAACTGCAGGAACCATACGAACCTAGTGTTAAGACACTCCATTGCTTAGTCCCTGCTTTCTCCGTCCCCGCTTTCCACCATTTTCGAGGCATTACGTGTTGAGTGGCGGAACTCAACGCCGCACTTTGCCTAGTTTGCCAGAGCGAAGAAAAATGGAAATAGAAAAATCCATCTTTTCCGACTGGGGATCGAATCCAGAAACCGTTACGTTACAGGCACACGTTGCGCCTCTGCGCCACGACGGACGAATCTATTAAATAGGAATTTTTTGAAAAGGCTTGCTTTATGGGTATGGGTAGGAAAAGACCTGACCTGATTAACCTTCGATAACACAAAGCTCATAAGTAAATTGTGTAAGAAGTTTGGTGATAGCCGACGAAGCAAAAACGGTACACAATAATATTTGACTATAGACTAACCGATTTGGGATTAAGCTAAATACTACTACATATAAATAGAATATTTATATTTTGTAATAGTTGAAATATAAAGATTTTATAATAATTGAAATAAAAAGAACTTTGTTTGATATTCATTTTTAACTTTATAACGTTTTATAGAAAATAATTAGTTTTAAAAAGTAAAATATGAAACGTCACCTAAAAAACTCTAAACTATTAATTATATTTTCTTTATTTATTATGAGAATAAAAACTAGCATTTAGTCACTTTATATTTTGACGTTAAATATACACTGCTAGCAATATAGTAAGTATAATATATCGACTTTATGCGTAGTGCTACCTCAGTACTATGGTTACAGTCACGATAACAATAGCCAATTTATAATTAAAATTATTCAAGTGTATAGCATTCGTGGTTTTTGTGTACAATTGGAAATGAGGATTGTTTGAAACAATATTCAATTAAAATGGAAAATACACGTGTATATTGATTTAAAAAAATACGAATATCGAACTGTCTATATATCTTAGTAAATAAATACTTAAATATCTCTGCTATATGTGGGAATATAGCATTCCTTCAAGTGTTAAGATACTACACAATAAATATAAATGGAAAGAAATATACACTATATAGAAATATACACACAATATGTATATTAACACTCCTCGTAACTTCAACAATTTCGTTCCGTAAGTTGGATGGTACTTAATCTGACGCTTAATGCATTTCGAATTCAAATGAGTTTGTTGTATACTTATTACGCTACAATGTTTTTAAGTGTTTTTGTTTATGTATTTTTGTAAAATTTTTAAGATGAGAGTAATTTATCTGTCAATTTATTTTGAAAATTAAAAGCTCAGGGTTCCCTGTTCCCTGTGTTTGTACTTTATGAACATTATTAACAGTTTTATTGAGGACCGTTATAGCACAGAGGCACAGCTAGTTTGCCTGTAAATGTGACGGTTTACGGGTTGAGTTCAACTCGAGAAAAATGAAATACGTTTCTCCATTCAACATGCATTGCCTAGATAGGTGGAAAGTGAAGATCAGAGTGTTAATACTAAGTTATCTTGCCATGTGGTGAATACAGTGTGATGCCAAAAAAAAAATACCAACCTTATATAATTGACAGAGACAACAACTGTTCCATATACTAAGTTAATTCTATTTCTAAATTTCCAATAAAATCAACTTTATTTTCCACAAAATTTTCTCGTGTCATATAAAAAACATTATCTAAAAAAACTCATTATATCCGTTTCAATATTAATTCAATTCTATAACCACTTTGTGTATATGCTGTAACTTATTTCTATTTTTCACAAAAGGCTTTGATGTTGGGCTTTCTTTATTCATAGTTCAACCAGTCAATGTTATCGTCAATTTTTAGATGCTGATGGAAAATAAATAATGTTCATTGTTTATTCTTATTATTATAATGAAAACATTTTTTAAATATGTTTTTATATAATTTTGTACATTACTGTTAAGAAAGGTTAAAATATTTAGCTGAAATTTAAAAAGCTTCCATAGTAACACTGTTTCTCCAAACACTGTATAGCTACTAAGAACTCACGTAACTTAATCTTTAGAGGAGCGAGGGCGAGGTGTTTTCGGTGTCGCCTTGAATCGATATCGAATGTCCGACAAACTGTATCCTAAGCCGTTTAAACTGAAGGTATGAGACGTTTTACATAACTGCTTATGTATTTTGTTTTAATATATTAGATAGTATATATATGCATTCAAAATGCATATACTTATTTACACGCTATTAAATATTTTTAATTATTTTGTGAGCCTGTCTTTCCTTTTTTCCGGGCTAATCCCCGGTACACCTGAGCTGATTTGTATGTGACTCACCGGTAAATACTGGAGGTTATGGAGCAATATAGGCTTTTTATGCCATAATTCCCGCGGGATCGGGATTTACGAGTGATATTTCTTTTTAACCAAGTGCGAGTATATTCGACTAGATAAAATGCTGAATATAAAATGATAAATAATAATAATATATTTTTTTAATTTTTCATGTATGTGTAAAATATACATTAGAGTAAAACTACGATGAAGTTGGTGAACGCTAAAAACTTATAAGTATGTATATTTATATATTTAGCTTGTATATTCACTTGAAAATGTTATTTTTAAGTTTCGTCTCTATAATTATGAATGAAAACGGTCCAAAACAAGACAGAGTAAGATATCACAGGTACGTCGTTGTCTCGAGATAGAATCAATAACCGGCCGGGCCGTTCTTAGGTGGGCAGGTTTTACAGGGTTATTTGTAGACGTGAATGAATATGGTAGAAGTAGGTAGAAGTTCAAAACAGGTTTGTGCTATTTTGAAATATTTATTAACTTACATTGCTGCATTTATTTATATATATAGAGAGAGAAGAATATGTATTATAGATCGGTTTGATATTACAGTGTCATTACCGTTCTTTGTTTTTCGCTTACATATTATTAATATTTATATTAATTAAATTATAATTAATTCCGTTAGTACCGTCGTGGCGCAGAGGCGCAACGTTTGCCTGTAACGCGACGGTTTCTGGGTTCGATTCCCAGCCGGGGAAGATGGATTTTTCTATTTCCATTTTCGTCGCTCTGGTAAACTAGTCAAAGCGCGGTGTGAGTTCCGCCACTCAACCCGCAATGCCTCGAAAAAGGCGGAAAGCGGGGACGGAGAAAGCAGGAATTAAGCAACGGAGTGTCTCAACATTAAGTTTCTACAGTTCCTGCGGTTTCCTCTGCCTACCCTGCCATGTGCGGGATAAAGCGTGAAGCTACAAAAAAAATAATTTATTCCTCCGAATTAGAATTGTATTTATATACGCTATTATAGCCAGTTCATATGATGATGGCCTCTGTTAATACATTTTTGAAACATGAAAATTTTTTTTGATCATACACGCAAACTTCTCTAGTTATGTAAATTTATAATAGTAACATCGGATCAATGTAATATTTCAATAAAAATATATTTTAGTTGATCATTAACGTTTAAGAGGTAATTTTTTAAAAATATAAAAATGCGGAACATTTTCAAAAATAGCGCACTAAAATTAAATTTGTACTGTTAAAAAAATTGCGATGCTTTATAAGTTCACGACCTTAACAGTTCGGAGCGTAAATGGGGCCAATAAATTGACTATCGGATTGAACATACCAAACTCCATTCCATAAAAAAAATTCTTGCTACCTAATTTAGTTTGTGTCTATGTAATAACAAGCGATAAATATATATCTAACTTATGATTTTACTTCTCTTTTGTGATTTTAGAGTAAAGCTTTCTAGAATTTTTTAAGCATTTTGATCTGTGTAACACTTATTTATGTGAATCAAACGTCATAGAAATATATATAAACATTAATATTTATCTATGTCTAGACAAATGATGTAGGCAAAGTATTATTTCCATTGCATTCTACTTACATATGAAACAGGGTATTTACGTATTTTTGAGGGTTTATATGTTAAGTACAAGCAACTTTATAACGAATCTCCCATGGGAATTTATCGATTTCAGGAAGAAATATTTTCGTTTTCTCATTACTTTTGGCAACGGTTCAGAGATAACAGCCAACCCCATAAATTAAACTGAAATAAAAAGCGAATTTCTATTGTTGAATCGTCATAACTTTCGATGTACACGAGCGTATTGTTTACAAACAAATTATTGCGTGGCGCTGACAATCTAGTGACTAGGTCAGACTTTGTTTTACTTTTAATAACTCACGAATTTAATTTCCTGTTGATACACAGTGTTAGTAATATAAATATTTTTAATTTGAGACTTGAGAGCTTTACGCGTGTAAATATTTATCTTGTAAATGGGATATAATATAATACAAAGTGCAAAAACAATCGAGCAAAATGATTACTTAGGAAGTTTGCTGAAGATAACAACGGAAGACTTGTTTATTTGTATAAAAACAAGAGACAAACAATATCAGTAACAGCCATGCAATATTGTCATTTCTCTAGGGCTGCTTAAATACTAATAAAGAAGCAAAAACTTTGTTAACTAGTGTTGTATAGCTTATATTATTGTTACAAATAAACAAATGAGTAAGGTTAATTAATACAAAACAACACTATTACTCGTGCACACGCGTAAAATTAGAATATTTTTTTTTCTCTAAGCCAGAATTTTTGAGACTGGCATTAAGTGCGCTTAAATGTCAAGTGTCAAATATTAAGGAAATCTAATTGGCTAACGTGTAGAATTTGTTTAATCAATTATCAATTGAACTGTTCAAGCTAGAACATCCGTTCGAAGCAATCCCCCTTTTCGAGATCTTCAAAACGGTATCAAAATAAAAATGTTAGGTCAAAAAGTATCTTCTCTTAATCTGCACAATTAAAACGCCTTTATTAATAATAAATACAATGATTATTCGTTCCCTAGTTCGTCCCCTAGTTTAAGAGTCCCCTAGTTCAAGAGTGTGCTGTAGAAAGAGCTCTGCTTGGAGTACATAAGAAAGATTCGATACGAAATCAGATAATTCAAAAGAAAACCAATGACATAGCCCAAAGGATTTATAAGCAGATGTCGTAGTAGGAATATTAAATTTATTGCACGACACGATTTGTTGTTTGTTGAAGGACTATTGGGATAACGTGTATTAGTATGTAGGGACCACGCCTCGACAAACGTAATAAGACATCCTTGAGCTGGGTATATGCCAAGCATCTAAGATTGAGCTTCGTATGTGCTCTTGGAGAAAGCTAAATCGTTAAGCAATTTGTAAATTTTGTAAATTAACAGTAACGAAATTTTGCCCTCCTGCGAAAATTAACACAATCTAAATTTTACGAGTATAAAAATTATCAAAAGTTGTTATATTTATTTAGCTCTATTTTTTTTTGTGTTCCGTGTGTCAATATTATACACTATAAAAGCGTCTTATTATTACTAAGGATATTTAGTTAAATTTTATTCGAAAGTTTTAATCTTCATTTATGAATTAATTAAAACGAACACCTGAGATTAAGCTGTAATTTTACAAAAGAGCAGCTTCCATATTATATATTGCACTATATAAGGAAAATTACCAGGATATAGAATTATAGTTGGAACAATGTATTTTTTATAAGTTTAATTTTTCTTCATTTTTAGTAAACTATCGTCACTACATGCATATAAATTTCTAAGTACAATCCTCCAATATTAATATCCGAAAAAGTTTACAACACCCATCTTAATAATTAACTTTCGTGCAACAAAAAGAACGTGTTATTTTGGACATGTTAAAAATATAATTTTAATTTTTTTAAGCAGTAGAAAAAGAAAAAGTAAATTTTCAACACCTGTGCAGTAATATCGTGTGGAGTGCTCTTAATGGTGTATTACGCTCTCGAAATTTGTAACTATGAAACGCTTCATCAGTGGGGAAATGTTGACATATATTTCAAAATACAAATCTTTTTACGCTTGAGTGAAAGTATTTTGTACTATAAATATTAATATATGATACTATGATGGCGTAATTAGGTAGTGATGTACGCGATGGTTATAGAAATAATTTGTACGCGCAAAATTACATTCTTAAAACAATTTGGCAAATAAAACATATTACCATTTTAGGATTATGGTGAAGACATAATAATACACAATTTAAAAAAATAATATAATCTGAAGAACTACTAGGGATATCTTTAAGTTCGTTCGTACTTTAATTGTCTTTATACATGAAAATGAATAAAAAAAAACACTTATAAATTAATAAGATATATTAATAATACATATTTTCATAATTCAGAGGTGTGTTAAAAAATATCCAGAAATTGTCAATGTTATTTGTCGTTACAATTAATTGTAATTACTCATTAGTAAGATATTTGTGTACTTATTTTATTGTATTCTGGAGATAAATTGTAAAACGATGTAGTCAGTCTAATTGGTGGCTTAAGATAATGAGCGGTGTGTAATAAATGATATTTAACGTTGTAACTTACGTATGTTTATACAAGACCTATAGTTTATGCCGCATTTAAATGTGTACTATTATTATTTTATAATATTAAAAGTTAAAAGACCCAATGTAATCGTTATAGCCCTTAGAGTTGCTTAACTCAAGTGGTAGTGGGCAGAGCACATAACTCGCATAACCGATTGTCATTAGGCCAGTAAAGTTCTAGAGTGTCACATAATTATTTTAAAGTATTTTTCATTGTAATATTATTTATAGCTAACATACTCTTTAAAATTACAAATATACTAAAAAGGACTGTCGTGGCGCAGAGGCTCAACGTCTGCTTGTAAACGCGATGGTTTGTTGGTATCTTCTCACTCAGGGAGGATTATTTCCTCGCTTTGGCAACAAGTAAAGCGCAGCGTTGAGTTCCGCCACTCTACACGTAATGCCTCGGCGGAATAAGACGGAAAGAAAAAAAAGGAGTGTATTAACACTAGATCCTTATGGTTCCTGTGGTTCCCTCTAACCTGCTATAAGCGGGGTAAAGCGTGAAGCTAAAAAAATATATCCTAAAATTAAAATAATTTATAATAAATTAACAATATTGTAGTAATCAATTGACGTCAATTCAATATATTATGGTATACAATCTCAAAAGTTACAGCTACCTCTATAGTAAACAAGGACAAGTGAGAACACAGTGTAGTCTAATCGTGGACCAAGTTATAACGGTTGATCGATTATCTCGATCGGTTGTGTTCCTCGAATTTTCACACGATTTGCCTAATGCCCAGCTAATAGGAACCAGGTCGTCCACATTGTACTACCATACTAGTATTGTATGTATGGATATATATGAGAGGGTTATGTAATTGGATTTACAGAACACTGACTTGACTCTATAAAATATATATTTCCTAGTTTCTATACATACATAGTAGTCAGGGAGAACGGAGCGTCAAACGCTGCGGTCTCTGCATACCTCTTTCGCCTCGTCCACTGTCATAAACCTCTTCATACATGCTCTGCGGGGAGTGCTTAAGCCTTTTACGTGACCTTCCTCCAGTATCTTTAATACTGTGTTTTCAAAAGTCAACCGAGGTCTCCCCTTACCTCTCTTACCACTCGCTTTTGCGTAGTATATCTTTTTTATTACTCTTTCCTCACTCATTCTTTTGACGTGCCCAAATCGTCTGAGCACGTTCTTCTTCATTTCCTAGTTTTCAATGTGATATAGTGTTATTTTATGTTTAATGCTTAAATACAAATATTTTTTAAGATAAAATTATCAAAATGCTAGAAATATTGTCTTTTATGTAAAATAACTGGTTAAAATCTAAAAATAACAAAAAAATATCGAGAATCCAACGAACTGTCAACGCGCGAGGTCGACGTACTTGCCGCTTGTCAGTAATTTGTCACTCACATCATTGAACGGAGTAATTAAACGATTCAGCTTTTATGGTCCCACCAATGTTGTGGATATCGTAAACTTAATTTTTACGATCGATGCGACAAGTTTAGTCGTGTCAGTATTAAGCGACGGGTTAAGGTGGAATAGACGTATATAACATAATAAATATATTATATGAATAGAGCGTTTTATCGGAAATTTGATTGCTTTACAGAAATGTATTAAATATTGATGCCATTGTAGTACGGCTGTTCGACTGAATTTTACTGAAATTGAGGTAGTTGGATTCGATTACTGCTTTGGGTAATGATAACAGTATGCGGTATTCAGTACTATTATTTCATGTAAAATGTTTTAAAATATATATGTGGAAAGTAGATAATGTTATACAATACATAGTCTTGATTTTTTCTGCCTTAATCCTTTAATGCTGCAAATATGGAAATACAAATTAAAATGGCACATGTGTCACTGAAAAATTAGTAGAGCCTATATTATGTTCAATCTATTTTTCATTATAAATGAAATGTCAAATATCTTCTTGTTCAGGTATACCACGTGAAAGTATTCAAAATACATAAACATAAAGCTAATACATAAAGCTAAATTAATATATTGCAATATAGCGAAATTATACATGTAAAAAGCTTTTAAATATACATATAAAAAGCTTTTAAACAACAGAATGGGACATTTTTGCTAGGTTACACTTGTAATTTAACTGTTTCTTTAGAGGGTCCTAAAAAAGAGTGTAATTTTAGATACATATTCTCTTTTCATTTGAACATGCTCTGCACATAATATTTTACAAAATACCCAAACGTCGATATTATCGTTAAACATTGACGAATAATATGGTCAAAATTATCTACGACGATATATTTATCAGTGACCATAAAGCGTACACTACGGTTATGAATGACCTACTTTACTATTTCTGTTATACTAATTCACCAAATAGTAAAGTAATACTAAGTAATGCTCTATACCCGTTGTCTATTTCATGATAGATCATAATTTATCGAAAAATAAAGCTTTATTTTTCAAAGTAGTTAGTTTTTAGTTAATTTAGATCATAATTGATGAATTTAACCATTTTAACAATTTGAAGGCCGAGTCTACTTTTAAACGCTACGATTTTTGGGTTTGATTTCGACTCGAGAAAGATGGATTTTTTTATTTCCTTCCGAAATCGAGAAAGATGGATTTTTTATTTCCAGCTCTGTCAACTAGGCAAAGACTTCTGCCACTTAACTCATAATGCCTTGAAAAGGCGGAAAACAGGAATAGTGTCTTAACTTTAGGTTCCCACGGTTCCTGCGGTTCCTTCTGCCTACTCATCTATGAGCAGGATGAAGCGTAAAACAAATAATTTGAGGGTTACATATATTATCTCTAAAAAATTCAAATCAAAAGATATTACCAATATATTGCTTAAGTTATAAATAGTTAATACTATCAATAACTTATTTTATGATACGAAACAAGTTGTACAAACTTTGCAATTTTTCTCAAGCATTTTAAAGAGATATAAGTAATCTCGATTCTTGGTGCATGTGTAAGATATTGTGAAAGTTCCCTCGTAAACTTCTTCGCTACGCTTTCTATTAAATTTTCAAATGGACATTAACTTAAAGTGGATGGAAAATTTTATATTTTCTTTAGATTTACATATTTTATTTATATTAAGTTATATAACCAATACGTGTTTCCTGTAGATATTATTGTTTAACTCTAAAATGTATGCAGCAAAAAATATTATACATTTATTGCACATAATTTTTTACACAAGAAGGTTTAATAATAAAGGAAGGACAGAAGGATTTATAATAATAATAATAATAATATCTTACAATTATGTTGAAGTGACAAAATTATGAGTATATACAATTTTAGATATTTAAATTTTAAGATAGGTAATCAATGAGACTTAAATAGTTTAAAAGAGAAGACAAGTTAGGTTAAGTTAAGTTTTAAGTTTTCGTGCCTAGAAGACTGAGTCAGCTTACAATAAAGCAATTTGGCCAACAAACGTTGATATTTTTCATTATAACAAAGCCAACCTAAATTGAATTTCATTTAATTAAAATATAACTATGACTTTACGCAGAGAATTTTCTAAATTTTCATTTCATCTTCCAAAAATTTCTCAGATATATTTTCCCAATTACAACTTTAATAAAATATCTCTTATATTTTATTATAAGTAAAATTAGATGAGAGGATTTTCATGATTCAATGAAGTGTACCGTCCTTTGATGTTTCAATAATATGTTCTCGTGAACGGAAGTCGTGTTCCATGCGTCGTAAGCTCCAGATAACCCTTACATTTTAACAAGCAATTTTTATTTGTTAAGGACTCGTCATATAGTCCCCTTTGTTTAATAATGAAACTATTTTATTTTGTATCCTATAGCTATTTAGATGTGGATTAAAAATCCTGAAATACTTTATTTCACTGTATTAATACATGTAAAAAATTAAGAACGTCGTCCGTCAAGCAATATTGGAGAAAGGTTTTTATATAAGATGGTCATCCACCATTGGATAATTTGTATACAGTTTCACCATTTTATCATTTTTTATTAGGACCGAGTGAAAATTATATCTCATGGCCTATATAGGATATCGTATAAACACGTGATTACTTTAAACGATATAGATACCCGTTGAATGAATAAAAACTATATTTTAACAACACTTTAATACCGTCGTGGTGGACGCACAGGTGTAGCGTCTACCTGTAAACGCGACGGTGTGTGGGTTCGATTCCCATTCGGGGAAGATGGATTTTATATTTTCATTTTCTTCGCTCTGGGAACTAGGCAAAGCGCGGCGTTGATTTCCGCCACTCAATACGCAATACCCCAAAAAAAAAGCGGAAAGCAGGATCTAAGCAAGGAGTGTCTTAACACTAGGTTCCAATAGTTGCTGCAGTTCCCTCTACCTACCTTGCCATGTGCAAGATAAAGCGTGGAGACAAAAAAACCAGTATAAAAAAGTAGCATTAATCTGTAATTTAATGATCATTACGATAAACATCTTACAAGATAGGATGTTCCATATAGTGTTATTTCGATAATTCATTATATTTAGTTGTTTACGTTAATTAATAAATTCAATATCTAATGAATTATTTTCATTCTCTGTCACCACGGTTGAGGCTTCAAACTATTTTGACATTTGTAAATGGGTTTTGCCCAAAGAGCATATTTAATAAAAGTACGATTTTAAAACATTTTTTATGCAGCACCTAAGTCCACTCTTGTAAAATTTTAAAATAATATAAAGGGGCAAAGATGCATCAAAATGATTGTAAAACAAAAAGTGACAATTGTGTGCAAATGATTATTATACACCGTTTGTGAGAACTTTTACTTAATGATGTTTGGTTTTGGTTGAAACAATAAACGAATCCTGCGCATCTTCTCACTTAATTTCTTCGTGTATTTTCGTACTCGTATGTCTATACGTATGTAAAGGTATCAAAGGCGACTCGTTTGAAAAAAAATAAAAGAACTATTACTACAGAACAATAGTAAAAACTTTATTCAAGGTCTGAACTATGGTTGGTTTTTGTCTAAAATTTGAATTCAGTTGTGAAAAGTAAATTTAAAGCTATTTTCTTATAAACACATATTACGATGGAAGAGTATAAAGGCATAATAGTTTGCAGCATTATGTCAACCTACTGAGCGTTTTATCCATCTATTAAGAACTGCCTGTAATGAACGCGAAAGAAAGAGGGGGATGGAGAGATTTAACACTAGATTCTTACGATTCCGGCGGTTCCCTCTGCCTACTCTGCGTTATGGGGGACAGAAACCTATCCGTAGTAAGTAAAAATATAATTTTTTAAAAATGTTATTTATAATAAATAAAATACTAGTAAGACTGATTTTATTATAACAATAAATGAACAACTTTCACTTTTATTACAACAATAATTGAACAACAAAATTTCTCTAAATATAACGAACCGCGTTAGTACCGGTTACATGTCCAGTACAACAAGTACCGATATCGAATATATAGCACTAAACCACAAATGGTATCTGTATCATTACATAATATTTTATGAAAACTCATAAAAATATTTCAGTATTTTATTACAGCTATTATTCGCATCAACGTTTCAAGCTGTAAAAATCCATTAAGCTCCAATTACCCGCTTCTATCTGATGCGTGAACAATTAATTTTACCAGGTTGTACAATAAAAATCTTTCAATTAGAGTTTTAAACGATATTCTTTGGATATTAAACTGAAAAATTGTGTACTTCCCCAATTACGCCCGAATAAAGCAACGAAACAAAATAATATTTCAATTTTCATATAAAAAAAGACATTGCCTAAGAAATATTAAAATATTTTTCAAAATGTTTTAATAGGATGCTGTTCATTACGTTACAATTATTAAGAGTTCAGGTATTATCTTGTAATCTTTCCAAAAGATACAGCACACACACAGCATCTAGAAGGTAATTATTTGCACAGCACCATTCGTGTGAAGCGAAAATGATGCCTCGGGCGAGTTTTAATTTTTCATTCGTGACTCCCCACTTGTTTAGCTGTTGACTTTTCAACACTGTAATGTTAATTGTTTTGTTCGTAAATGTGCAATTTTGTGTGTAGTCGCAAGCTTGACGCGATTTAATTAGACATTGTAATTTATTTTACTTTCAAAATTAAATGAGAAACGCGAAGGATTTGTACGACCAAATAAATAAATGACAACTGGACCTTTTAATTTCACTAAATTGTAAATTGATTCCCTTAACTTTTTGGACTACGAATGTTCTATTTAGATTAGAATCTTAATCTCTTATACACAATAATATAGATAGGTTCTCATTTATCGAGAAAAAGCATACATTGTTTTAATAAAATCAAAGCGTATAATTGTATTCCGTCATGTAACGTGCCGTATAGTTAGTTATATATGTAGGTGGATCGTTTTGTCACTACAGGAAATTTGTTTCTATGTGAAAGACTTGGTATGAAATAGAAAATGAATTCAATTTTATTGAAATAAATTTAATGCTATATCGTCTACAATATAATATAATGTGATATGATTTTTACAAGATATAAAATAAGCCTATTCATATAATTTTTAAAAGGCAGAGGGCCAACGCAGACTTTTTACCACTACTGTACAATATTAGTGGGCATTTTTTGAATTCTTTAACATTTAGTAATTTGGTCTATTCCATCTATTTACGTTAATTATTATTTGACAATATGAGAATATTATGTATTTTTATTACGTTATAATATAATACTAAGTTTTTTTGAATACCACGCTGCGTTTTGATTTTTCATAGCATTTATTCTCCTGAGGTATATATGGGAGATCGAACCTACAGGCAGTGCTCTCTTAGTTAAACGGGGACCAGCTATTGTGCTACCATAGCACCGTTATTGTATTTATGATATATAATAAGTAATTTAAACATAAATCTTTCATAATCTGTCACAAAATATTTAAAGAATTGCAGCGTCCGCATAATCTTAAGACACTCTATTTAGATGACACAAGAGATTTCGTCAACAGCCCTCGCTACGAGAACCGTTGGATGCCTTTTTGTGATACACTAAGTGTGTGAATCTTTAGTATTGTAGTAAATAAAATGCTCATATGAATTTGAATATGTTACATTACATTATTTCTTATGTGAATATTTTAAATAATATTTAATAATTTTATTTTTTATTGTATTTTTTGAATACTTAATATCGGTCTTGCAAGCAAAATCTTAATCATTGCTAATTATGTCATACTTTAATTCGTTCAGCCCTTGAGGTTACTTGA